>DWNM01000281.1:0-12005 GCA_018250375.1 Narcosius parisi helen
GAGAGTACTTACAGGTACGTACGTAGAAAAAGTTCTCAAAGGTGTGTGAAGCCTACCAATTCGCACTCGGCCAGTGCGGTGGACCACGGCCAAATCCTTCTCATTCTGAAAGGAGACCCATACCCAGCAGTGGGACAGTACTGGGTTGATGATGATGAGTCAATATTCAAAAGCTAAGTCATATAATATATTGTTATAATTAATATGTTCATTCTTTCCAGCTAATGAAACTGAATTTCGTGTATATTTTTATATCGTTATAGAACTAAATTTTCAATATATGATAATAATTAGTATATTGTACGTTAAAAAGGTTCATATTGCAATTACTCGCATTCCTATTTTTATTTCCTAAATGACAAATAGAAAAATAGTTCTACACGTAATAGTATTCCTTATTGCTTAAAAATTGCTATAAGCCTTAATATATTCATAATATTGAAATAGTTTTTATACGACGAGGCATTTTAATTTCATCACTCGTAATTAGTGTTAAGAATCACTTAAAACAGCACGTTTGCTGAGGGTGTCGACTTTAATTGAGTATCTATCTGACTACGGCTTAAATTTACTCTCTTCACTTCTCCAGTAACCCGAAAATCTGCCCATAAGACTATATTTTTTAAATATTTGAACCTAGTTATAAAGCGCACAACACCTTATGGCAAATGGTCGTATAGCCTTCTATTCATATTAAAGACGTCGTTAAAGCAATTTTTGACCGAATCTGAAAGTGAGCATTCATTCCTGTTACGCCGTTTCAGGGTTTTATAATCTTTGCAATGTGTGTCACAGTTATTTTCTCAAACGTCTTTTATTTATTATATAGTCAATAGACGGTGAGATATGAGCTAATAACGTACGCCAATACGTATTGCGAGGAATTGGTGCAAAAACACGACCATAATACGAGAGAGCGAAAGGGATATTTTGTTTATAATAAATTAATCTAAATGCTTATTACGACTCACCGTAAGAAATTTCCTATTAAAATGATTTAATGTACACGCGTCTATCGCCTTTAAATTCTAGGGACTTTGATTACATCGAAAATATGCGATTTAATTACTTAAGATTTACTAAAATTACTGCAAAACGAGATTGACAATCGTTTAATGTAAGTTGTTTATAACAAAATCAATAATGTTGTACATTTAATAATATATTATACTAGCTAATAAATGTTATAATACTCCCATCAATGATGCATGAAAATGTATTGTGCCCTTGATATTGTAGCGATAAAAAATGATTATTTTTCACCTGATTTTTTATTATACACAAGTAATTATTTATTTTCGTAATTACTAAGTGATTGAACGTTAAATGCTAATATTACAAAAAACTATGCTCAATCTACATGAGCCCAGTCACCCAAATTTTTTTTTCTTGAATGAAAACAAAAAACCGTTTCAGTTTGCAATGCAATATTAGTCAATTCCGTCCAAGTTATTTCTCTATTAGTTGTAACAAACCGTATGTATTAGATACTGAGTAACGGGTACATGGTCTGTATTTAATTAAACAAGTGATTCATTTCGTTACTCGCATCTGTCGTACTGATAAAGACAATTTGAATCGTCCCTTGGACATATCAGCGGTACATACGTGAAACGAAACGCTCCCCCTCTCCGCAACTCGGCGCGATATTTTGTTAGAATCAAAAAGTAACGTACAGATACGATAGTGATGAGTACTAGTGTTGTAATAAAGAATACATATAGGTGCCCAATTTCTCGATATTTTTATATTTCTTTTCTATATTAAAGTGGAGTAATATTTAGTCAGTTATTTTCTTTATTGCAGTTACAAGTCTTAGTACTAAAAAGTAATTTTAGAGTGAAGGGTAATATAATTGTAGCATTGATAGCCTAGTGGTACAAACGTAGCCTCTCGATCGAGGCGTCCGAAGTTCAAATCCCAGGCACGCACCTCCGATTATTTCAAGTTATGTGCCTATTATAAATTCATTATCACTTGCTTTAACGGCGAAGGAAAACATCTTGAGGAAACCTACACATCTGCGATATCTTTAAAAAAAATCTCAAAGGTATGTGAAGTCTACCGACTCGCACTTGGCCAGCGCGGTAGACTATGGCCTAATCCTTCTCATTCTGAGAGGAGACCCATGTCCAGCAGTGGGACAGTAATGGGTTGATGATGATGAATATTAGAGGGATTTCCAAAGCTGGTTACCAATTAATAATATTCTTATACGAATATTTGGAACCAGCACAGGAAATTTAAATTATTAAACCCTATTCTTTTACAGTAGGTAAAATAAAGCCTTAAATGTGGTCACTGAGGTGAAATTAATCACTGTCATAATATTACTATTAGGGCATTAATTGTGATGAAAATACCTTGTTTCCATGGAAATCTATCAATTTCCATCATGTTCATTATTGTATGTTCATAATTGTTGAATTACATTAAACTGTAATGTGTATGTTATTCTTAACTCAAATACAAATATTAATATTGTCATTTTGTATACCGATAACATATTGTGTATAAAATGTATATTCTCACTATTAGATACGTAATTTCCAATTGGCAATCTCTTTTGCTTTCCTATACTTATAATAAATACATTAATCTAAATATTTCATATGAACGTAGTCTATTTCGTCTTTCGATTTTTATGAATTATATCCTGAATACTAGACTATTATAAGTTCTCAGATATTTTTGAAGAAGCATAACCAAATTCTCTCAAAAAATGTTTTCAAAGGGGTGTGAAGTCTACCAATTCGCGGTGAAAGGAGACCCGCGCCCAGCAGTGGGATACTAATGGGCGACGACGACAAACTCCGCTACGTTAACTTTTAAATTAGACACTTAAGAAATAAACAAAATAGTTCATAAACATTTCTTCCTGATCACAAATGAATTGCTTAAACTAATTTTTTAATGGAACTAAAATACTTTAAAATAGGAAGATCCTTTTGGAACACAATAGTGAAACATATAGAAACGTAGAAACACGAATTTCCAGCCAAATTAAATAAAAATATTTGTATCTTTTTTTATTAATTACATTGTTACATGTAATTATTACTGTCTCAGGACTATAAATTACGTGTCTGTATTTCTATACTCTAATCTCACCCATCAAAGTCTGTTAAATCCCGTAAGGACTCATTAGTTGTTAACGCACACGTGTGATGTCCTTTTAGAATATGAAATACGTTCACGACTTCACGTTGCACAATGAGCGCGGAAGCATCGAGCCTTCACTTAAGCTCGATGACGTCATTATCGCCCGCATCAGGCAGTAGGCGTGACTTCTTTCTTTGGCTCCTCCATACTGCTCGCATTCTTCAAATCGTCTTTTGTGTCTTCAGCTAAAAATAAAAACAAAGATGAAAAATAATTTATACTTGATAGTCCTACTAGCTGTATGCAATTATGTATTTTTTTCAAGTCGATCGTTGGGACAGGACAAAGAAGGTATCATGCTACTCCTAGAGTGGCATCACTCGGAGACTTTAAAAATTCTTTTTAGCTGCTCATCTATGATACAAAAATAACTTTGCAAAGTCTCATAATGGTTTAAAGCTTAAAACGAAATATATAGCTTTAAGTTTAAGTTATATATTTTTAGCTATATATTAAGCTTAAATTTAAGCTATTATATTTTGTTTTATTGAGTAAATTTTAAACATAAAATTAGATATTGCGTAAAATCATGCCACGTAGTGAAAAATGGACAAAGCTTGACAATTGTTGTTTGTGATTGGAAAAATGCAGCAAGTCGCAGAGCAACACTTAAAAAATACGGATTGAAAACTATGTGCCTTAAACCTATTAATTATCTACACTTGAATCCTAATAGCGTCCCGACCAGTACATAATAGGCAATGAGGAGTTACCCTTGAGGTCGTCCTTGAGGTGCGCGGGGTCCTTGTCGAGGCGCGGGCGCTTGCGCGGCGCGCGGTAGGCGCGGTTGTCGCGGCGCTCGCCGCGCTCGCCCTCGTCCTCCGACTCCGACAGCTCGCCCTCCCCGATGATGCGCTTGTCCTGCACCGACACCAAATTCATTAAGTCCAAGTGTCAAATGAATCACTTATGCAATATTTAGATACTCGCCGAGTGTGTGTGACGAATACGTGTGAATACCAGTATGATACTTATTAATTGTAGTGTGGAGCTAGGACACCCTGCTATGTAAGTTAGGTTTATTGTAATCTTGTTATCCATATTGTTATACGTGAAACGTAAATTTTAGGTACATCTTGACGAATTTTGCGCGCACACAGAAGTGTGTGATTTGGTAAAGTTAAAATTCATAGGAAAGATTTTCTAGGTTTTGCAAGTTACGTATTTGCATGTATTGTATTGCTATTTCAGCTATATAAGACTTAACACAGGTTAAGAGGAAAATCGAGATAATACATCTAACAGTCACCATACCAGTCCTATACAAAATGAATTCTGGGTTCTTAATCTAAATATACATTATATACTTGTGTACTGATTTCAAATGTTTATGGCACTAATACAAAGATAATACACAATCATATCATACTATTTGCCGGGCTATTAGTGAAAGAGCATTATTTACTTAAATTTTTTAAAGTCCGGTGCTAGCATTGTCTTTGATTTGTATATATAAAATAAAATTAGAAATACCTTTTCACTTTGAGGTAGCCTCTCGTCTTTGTCAACTTTGTCTTCATCTTCAGACTCATCATTGACTGCATCTTCAGGAATTGCTTGTACCTGTAATAGGAAAATTGATAAATGTATTTTTAATAACAAATAATAATAAACGTAATGTCAAAACGAGTCTACAATAAACTTCATGGTAATAGACCCACCATCTATATGTTATAGAAATTAGAATTATTGTCCGATCTGAAATTAGCCACAATACATTGCAGTTACTAGAATTGCCATTTAAATTGGAATACTTTATGCAACTGTTTCTCTCTTATATATGTGCGCAGTCACAACGACAGAACGGCATGGCAGAGCATTTTTATGTGATGAGTAGAATCATAGCTTAAGAGTATGAAAATAAAATTGGGATGCATGTCATGGCTAAGAGTTCCGCTGCTCTTTTTTGTAATGATGAGGTACATGATTGAAATTTCAAATTTATTTTTATACTATTTAGTTACAATTGTATTTGCCTCATTAAAATCCTCTCCTATCCTGTCAGTTTGTGTCGGACTTAATCTCTTCAGAGGGGCACACGGCAGAAAAATCATATCCATGTAGCGAAATTATACCCTACCTGTACTCCTGGCGCATGTGGTAACATTCTGAGATTCTCAAACAGCCTATTCTTGATTTTCTCTAAGTACTCTGGTGTGTTTTGGTTGGACATGTTGCTTGGCGATATGTGCAGTTTGAAATCTGGTCCGAAATATTCGAAGTAGTCATTGTAAGGCAACTCATTCGCGATTTCTACGCCGAGAGCCACCGACGTCTCGTAGGTCCAGCATCGCGATACATTACGAATTGTATAACTGTGGAGGAAAATTCAACATAAATTACATTACAAAAGTTGAATATTTCGTGAATGACATTTAATAATGTATTATATTAATATGTGAAGCGAAAACTTTTGGTACATTTTTACGAACAGTGCGCTCACAGAGAAATGTGTGATTATGATTATGCATTGTTAAAAGTTCATATTTTAAAATATGTACATACCCTCCACCACCAACTAAGAGGAAAGGTAGTCCAAATCTTTTAACTAACTCTACACAGCGTCCATGGCCACGAACAGTTAAATTGAAACATCCTAGTCTGTCACCTGTACAAAATCAGAATACAATTTATAATATCACTTTTTGTTATGTTTATAATAATAATTGTTATAACTTAATATTTCACAAGAAAACGCATTTCATTGCAGCAACTAACACTATTTATTATGAGCTGCATATTAGTATAAAAGTAATCTTTCTACCCACACTAACATTCACAAATCAATTGTAACATACATAACAATAGTAATAATAAATAATAATAAAGCCTTTATTTAAAAGGTTTTGTTATGCTTAACATTAAAGAAAAGATACAGTATACATAACCTCAGAATTCTTGAGTATATTTGACAAAAACTTAACCTTGACATAAATAAATGACTATAATAATAATTACATACCTGTTAATGAATCAGCACCACACTGTAAAACCACAGCGCTGGGCTGGAAAGTCTCCATAACTTTAGAAATTATAGGGACAAAGATTGATTCATAAGACTCATCGTCCATACCATCTCGCAGTGGTATATTTACAGCATAATATTTGCCCTTCCCTGCGCCGATGTCGCGTAAATCACCTGAGAAAATAATATAATGTGAACAAAGTATATTATTGTGCCATCTGCTTGCCTTGTCGTCCAAGAAATAGTCACACCAATAGTACATTCATACAAAAAGAGAACTGAGCAGAATATTATAGGGAAAAATAGTAAATCACTTTATAAGTGTATATTTAAAGATCCTCCTCAGGATATATATTTTTAGAACTTAATGACTGCATTTAATTACAGTAAATTTAAACAATCGTAAAAATAAAAATAGGAACTAAAGTAGCCATATTATTGTGGTGTCATAAATGGAATTTTTTATTCTTATTTAAACAATTACTTATTAAATAAAATCCCAACTCACCCGTCCCTGGGAAGTATTCTCCATATTTGTGGAAGGAAACAGTCATAACTCTGTCAGTTGTGTAGAAAGCCTCTTCCACACCATCTCCATGGTGGACGTCAATGTCGATATAGAGTACTCGCTGATGATACTTCAATAGCTCCAGTATACCAAGTACAATGTCATTTACATAACAGAAACCTGATGCTTCAGACTTTTTAGCATGATGGAGCCCACCTCCCCAGTTGATACAAATTTCTGAAGCCTGGCAAGAAAAATAATGACTACAATTAGTTTTTATAGTGCAAGATTACTCATTTATTTTTAAATATTGCAATATTCTGTTCAAATTTCATTAGTTCTGTAATTATTGCATATACAAAATTAATCAGATTAGACTAAGATTGTTTTAACATTTTTTTTTTCATAACATTGAAGTAGCAACTGAGCATGGAGTCCATCTGACAATAAACTCATTGCTCCTCATGGACATCTGTAATGCCTAGGACAGGGAGTTTTATACAGACACACTGCCACTCCTGAGGGCTAAAATGGTCCCTCATATGTAAGTCACTATACAATTCTTTTTTTCTGTATTCTGTCTGTAAGTCTATAAAATATAGTTTTAATTGAAAATACCTGTTTATTTAGTTTCACGGCGGCAGCTACTGACCCTCCAGCAGACAGTTGACAAAATTCATATAGACCATCAAACACTGGACAATCTTCACCAACATTAACTGAAAACAAAATTCAAGTCATAAAATGTAGCACTTTGCTACACATACCTACATCAAATCTTTTTAATAATATAAAAATAGAAACGTTACTTACATCTTTGCATTTGCTTATTATATTCAGACATGTTGTCGGGTCGGATGGACCGCAGGAAACGAATGTAGTCATCTGAATGAAACTTTGTCATCTCATCTGCAGTTGCCTTGTGCGGTCTCTGTTTAAAATTAGCTTTATTTTTAAAGTATTACAAGTGAGATGTAAAATGTTATTAATGAATGTACATCTCGAAAATCTATATGAACAGAAAAATTAAGTATCTTTTAAGCTGCTTCTCTCAAACTAATGCGTTTGTTTCTTCCAAAGTGAAAATTTTTGAAATATCGTTTTTTCACTCATATTTTTACAATATTTACTTCTTCATTTAAATATAACATACAGGCCCGAATAGGCTCATTATAAAAAGTTTTTTGTCATAAACATGTTCAGATTTGAGTTATATAGTCTCAAAAGTTAGTTATTCAGACAAACACAAAATTCATTTATTCAATATTGATTCATATAGATATTATATTGAATTATATGATATTATTGAATTCTTTTTGAATGTCAACAATCTATCAACGACAGCACTGACAGCAGCCAGCATGTGTATGTACAACTATTTTATCTGCTCATAAACCACAGAATTATGTTCTGAAGTTTTAGATATAACAGACGGTTAAATATAACGTGCTCACAGTTTAAGTTTATTTACTTATATGGTGTAGATGTCATAGTAATATTCATTGGTACCGGGAATTTAGTGCTTATAATTTTAGGCTTATAAACATTATTGCATTTTTAAACCAATTAAACTTACATATATTTCCATTTTTCGGTAAAGACCATAGTTCAATAGTAAATTATGTGTCATACGTATACGGTGAGGCTTCATTGGATGACCTTGTCCATAATAATAATTACCAATGTCACCTAGAAAATTACAACAAATAAAAAATGAGTTATTTCATGTACAGCAAATAATTTAATAACTCAAAAAGTTGGAACATCAATTTTAACTTCATAAGAATGTGTTACTCAGTGCATTTCGTGGCTTGACATATTTCAGTCTGTAGCGCGTTGAACAAGAACGAAATGAAAGATAACAGACCAATGAGATCGCTGGAATGGGTACAGACGCCATTTAATAAGCTGAGACACAATCTGATAAAAAACTCAAGACAATTATTTGTACTCCCTGAACTATATAAAAGCAAGTTATAATTAGTATATTTATTTTTTCTTACAAAACAATTCAATTATAACTTAAAATATGAATTAATAATACAACTAAAGTGGTTTGAAAAGGATTAGTAATGTAGTGGCGGGTAACAAACTTTGTCATACTTACTATCATAATAATAGCACACTCTTTTTTTACTATGTGGTTGCATAGCCATTTCAGTCACAAGCACACTTAATTATGTTATTTAAATATATTATGTTCCTAAAACTTTTATATGTAATAACAAATTAAATATTTTTTAACAAGACGGCACGGCAAGCGTTTACTATTTAGTTGTCTTTCGTTCATTCACCGCACGGTAAGCGGGTTGCGGGAGGACAGCACAGTTGAAGAGTGAATGAAATAAACAGAAAGTACAGATTAAAAATATTAAGAAGTGTCTAATGTGAATGGACCAAAAAGTGTTTTAAGAATCTATAGCAGATTAACAATTAATTATAAAATAAGGAAAGAAAGATAACATGAAAATAATTTTATTTTATATTTTATTATATAAAAATTCGAAATAAATGTTAAAAACCGACACCAGTTGGCATTGACAGTCATGTAGATTACCTACATAATCTATGTACTTATATTGTATTAGTTTAACCATTCGTTCAATTAACGCTTGCCATGTATACAAATAAACTACTAATTTGTATGTTTTATTACTGATGCTATAATATTTGAGTTTGTTTATATTTTTAGTTTTTAGAAGTTGTTTTAATATTAAAAGTATTTTGGTGCTGATTAATATCATAATTTTACAAAAACCTCACGTCCTGCGTAATTGTTGTTATAGATGATTTGGTACGTAGAATTGACACGACTACTTAAGTACTTAAATGCAAACGAACTCAATAAGCCTTTATTAACTCGATGTATTTTAAAGATGTGGTGAGACGTTTTCGTGTTGTAATTTCTTTTTAATATTGTTTTGTTTAATTAATACTTTGCCAAATTATATTGATTTAATTGGTATACGTTTTAAATAAAATCTTATCTTATTATTAATTTTAACACAAGAAAAGATAGGTAATATAGGGCGCTTGGTCAAAATGCGTCATTACGTATATTTAAAATAAATTAAGTTGAGATACGTTATATATGTACAGAGATAATATATAAACAATATTTGTCATTTTATTAGGTTATAGTATATTTTTCAAGATTAGTTGATAGTAACACTGGTAAAACCATTCGTTCCCACTACTTCAGTTTATGGATCTGTCTGTTAAAATTTTTCTTTCACAAAAGCAGCGGTCAAGGTGAGGACGTGTATTTTGTTACGTTGCGAAAATAATTAATTTTCATATTTTAAAGTTATTTTTAATATTAAATTCTGTTTGAATTGCAACGAATTGATATAAGCGACGCATACAAGCGTTGTTTTAATATTAGTAACTTAGATTAATGCAATTTCCATTTTGCTATTTTCAGATAGACCCTGCTTCAATTAAAGAAATACATCTGAATAAATCAAGACCATCTTTGATCAGAACACACCGCCTGAAATGTAAGTATTTATATTTTTTATGTACGTTTCATGATATTCGTTGATTTTTGTTCATTTCTTTTTCGTTCTATATCTTTCATTCATGGGAAAGATGCAATGACTCATCTGTTCATATACTTATTTATGTGAATTCGGTTATGTTATTTGTAGGCATATTTGGTAGCGCATGGTAAAGATATTTCAATAATTGCGTGTTTTTATTGTGGATAGTTATTTACTTATTTTATCGTTTCTAATAGTTCTTTTTAATTTTTTCCTTTCAAATTAACTACCTTAGAACCTAACCTGGCGTCGGTGCGGCCATTTTGAGTTCCGATGTGTGATTCTTTAACATTTGTAAGCTAAAATAGCCGCTATACCTACGTTGGTACTTAACGTTATTCACGGAAAATCAATAATCCAATCGTCGTATTGCGTCAGTGGCAGTGCGCATGCGTGAGTTTGGCGTCTACGTCCTGCAGATTCGCGTTATTGACGTCATCACTACTCCGAATACGAATGTATATTGAATAATTGAATATATTTTATTGACACTTAAAAAATGAACATATAAAACAATAAATTGTGACCTATTTATAGGTTTAATAGACCAGTACCAATTCTTTGAAGTTTTTGAAATGGGAATACTCGATTAGGGTGCCGCGTCCATAGTTTAGATCGCAACAGATTGTTTGTATCGATACAAAAATCTTATTGATCCCTTTAATTCGATCAACTTAAATATCGATACGTACCGAGCATCTCTACTTTCTACAATAGTATTTGAAAGGAGTTAATTAACCTAATTACCCTCTTGCGGTGTCGTAAGTTGACTCAATTGAACATAAATAGCGCTGAAGAAGTACCAATTGGTGAATTAATATCCTCTACTAATGTCTTGATGATAGTTTTGGTATAGTATAAGTAGGAATGTATTTTCGAAACTCCATCAGGGTTGCCAGGTGGGGCGATTTATCGCGTATCGGGCGATTTTCACCTGCGCTCCAAAATTTTCATTTTGGGACGACACGTCTCAAATTCGGTTCTTCTTATATTGTTATCGGAAAGAAATTCAAGAACGTGAATAGAGTTACGTTGACAACAAAAAAAGGTCATTAACTCAACATGTATGATAAATACGACCAAAAACAGGTCAACTGAAAAAATTATTCGATCTTACAAATAATTACTACCAATGAAATATTTATTAATGTACGATTGTGCGATTTTTTTTATCTTGCAATGTTTTTCCATGGATGGGCGACTTTCATAAAAATATGTTCTGGCAACCCCGAAGTCCACAAGGCAGGTTGCCAAAGCGCGTAAAGCCACGCGTAACGTAGATGTAGACATTTAACAGAATATACGATGAGATAATTATCGCGTTCTACGAACGCGTGTTTGACACGATAACGTGTTATCGGCATCACGTTTTTAAAGCCACGTGTGTAAACGGGTTTCAATATGACTCACGTTTTTATTTACACATGTTGCAATGGGTAATTTTTAAATTGACTAATTGTACTATGAAATTTGAAATAGATATGCGGAATCTACAAGAACAGTTTCGTAAATTTTAGAAGAAATTTCTTTATAATCATGATAGAAGAAGTAGCAAAGTAACAGTCCACCTGATGGTAAGTGGACAATGCCGCCTATGGATATCTGTAATCAACCCCAGATAAGATCAGTCTTACTTGAGGTTGGTCGCCACATGCATTGCTACCCCATGAGGACTAAGTTAGAATGTCTAGAAAAATGTCTTCCTTCAAATTAAAAAATAGGAGCAATTAACACTGCTGTTATTAGGCAGAAATAGGTATGGCCATGGTGCCTCCATTGTTGAACCACAAAGGTTCTACCACCGGTTTTCACCACGCGCGTCACCATT
>DWNM01000282.1:0-11998 GCA_018250375.1 Narcosius parisi helen
ACCCTGGATAAGATAAGTCCTACCGAAGGTCGACAGCAGATGCGTTGCTACCCGTGAGGACTAAGTTGGAACGCCTCAGAAAAGTATCTCTCCCTTACCACACCCTTCAAGCCATAAACAACAGGGCTTCAAATGAAATATATTTATTTGTATAGGTCCACGGGGGCACTTACAAATTGTCAGTTACAATATTTTTTCTTATACTACTACCGGATTGGAACACGACCTCAACTGAGAAGATCTGGTAAGAAACTCAGTGGGTCTGTCTTTTTTCCATGTAATATTCAAGTTTTTTTAATGCCATTCATTAACTGCTTAACACTGCTACCATAAGGAAGAAATAGGTGTGACGGTGGTGCCTCCTGAGTCGAACCACGAAGGGTTCTATCACCTTCAGAACTCTATCTAGATATCAGACTAGTCTAATGACTGCGGTGATGTACAATTTAATACTTTGTTTTATTTTATTACTATTTATAATCAGTTATAGATCACCATACATCAGGGACGACTTACCATCGAGTAGATTTTAAGCTTTGCTACATTACTTTAATAAAACACAATCAAACCTGAAACTGGTGCTCTTCAAAGTCTTCAACTGTTTCTTCTCTGGAATAATTTGTAACAATTCTATTCCATGATCCGTTATATATGCTATTTCATTGGCTTTTGGCCACACAAAGCCCAATATTTTAGAATTCTTCCACTTGCAAGTGTGTGTATACTCCACATTGGTGGGTACTAAGTCTTTGAAGTTGACAAACTCAACGCTGGCAGCTTGTCCGTCTGTGTTACGCTGTATAGCTAACACTTTATGGTCTGGAGAGAATTTTATTGATATTATAGGGCCCTTGTCTTCCATTCTGAATGACGTGCTCTTCGATTGGTCCATTCCACTCACGGTCACCCCCGTCACACCACCAGATCGAACAGTAAAAACCTGAAATTTCATATATTCTTGGTATTTTTGTAAGACTAAATACGTACGGATGTCATAATTTTTTTAACTATGTTGTCTCTCAAAAGACGTCTTTTTTACAGCTATATTTTTTCGCTAAATTAAGGAAGTATATAAAATAAAAAGTAAAGTGCAATGTTGACAATACGGTGGAAACTAAAGCACCGTAAGGCGTTATTTTGCATATAAATTCGTGATTTTTGTAACTTTCTAAATCTTTACCTGCCCATTTGTATCGTCAAAAAATACGTTTGTAGCGGGACTATCGGCGTCAAATCTTTTATGCTGCTCCGAGAGCGACAAATAGTATTCATCACTGTCCTTTAAACAGAATTTCGTCATGTTGAAGCTTTATTATTTTATAATTAAAAATATATTTTAGTTGCGAAAGGACTCGATCGTTCCTTTGTTTTGACATTTGCTGTTTCAGTGAAGTGACATTTAATATTATGTTGAATCTGTCATTATCTGCCGACGTTACAAAAAAAATATATAATAAATGGATTACTGCCATAATATTCAAAATAAAAAACGAATAAAATCTTCATTATAATGCAAACACTTGGAGTTATTTAAAATTGACTTTATTCTAGTAATTATATTTTTATATGCAAAACAAATAAATAACATGTTGCGTGTATTGGAACGCTTTTTTGTTACCATGACTACTTTTGGCGGTATATACAAAACAACGACCTCAATTCTAGTCAGGGGTGTTTTAGTAAAATCTAAGGGTTATCTAATAAGCCTTTGGAGGACGGTTCTTTGAATGAATAATTCGAAGAACCGAATGAATAATGTCTAAACATGACGATATGGAATTAAGTACATTTAATGTTAATAACACAAATGAAAGTGACACAGAATACCATGAGATCAAAAATGAGATTTTGCTGGATACGGAGTTCTCGCCCGAAATGCCAATAAGAATGCCAAATGCATATGATTTTTTCACACAGTTAGCTGTGAAATCTTCAAAAAAGGATGCGAAAAAGAAGAAGAAAAGTAGAAAAAAAGATTCATCTAATATTATGGATATTATTGCTTCAGAATTTGGGTCAGAAGCTCCTTTAGTAAAAAACGTAATTACAAAAGTGGATTACTCGAAAGAGCAGGAATCATATCTTGAAAAAACACCAAGATTTCAGAAAATTTTCCGTAGAAATCAACCCTGGAGAGGTGATATAGAACATGGGTAAGCATAGTTTTGTCCCTCGTAACCATATACATAAAATATTTTCGCTTCGCTAAAGACCTACAAAGCGATAGATATATCTGAAATATATGGACACTCAACTAGAGACAAAGAGATGCATAGAAAAGTAAAATCATGTCAAAATATCCTCAAATATAAACCTTTATAAACCTGCAGCTTCGTGGCGGTTCTGTGTATTGGAAAAATACAAAGCATATTCGACTATTTTCGAATATTTTTTCATAATGGTGTCTGGCTGTATACTTGACTGTGTGGTAACAAGCATTAACAATCCACAGAAGCATAAATTTCTTTATCTATGCTCATAATACCATTATCGGCATCTTATTACTTCTATACTGTATGCATGGCTGCTAAGCACGGGTAGAGCACCCGTACAACATAAGAATAGTTTCGACCACAATACACCACATTGGTGGAGTTGGGTGGGTTGGAGTTGATTGATAAGCTTATTATACTTATTCAATATTCCACTTCATCATAATGTGAACAAATTGTAATCGGCACTGCGAAGCCTTAATAAACAAGAATTAATTTAAAATTTTTAAAAACTTATGTTTCATTTACCTTGTTAGTGCGTAGGTATACGAGGGTGTTTGTAACTGATTTTTAAACCAGTTAACCCCAATCAATTAGGCTGAAATTTTTCAGACATATTTGGTTTGGATGACAATGCATGATTAGTTTAGTGACGTCGTTCTAAATCCAATATGACGGACGCCCCAAGATGAATCTTTGCACCGCCATAATACGGATATCAAATGAAAGGGTTTTCTGGGAAAATACGAAAAAAGTTCGTTTTTGAAAAACTTTTTTAATAATATTTATTACAGATGGAGTCACAAGCCACTTGATTTAAGTCCCGTGTTTCCTAGAGTGGTAGAAAATGCTATAGCTAAAGATCAAATTATGCCTGTGCAGTATATTGAACCAGTTATGTTTAACGATATTATATCAGAGTATCAAGAATACGATACAACCAAATCAACTAAGTTTTTGGATATAGCTTTGAAACAAATTACATTTTCTCATCATCACGATTTCTCATTGGAAAAATTGCTTTGTGTAAAACTAATTGATTGTTATGAAGAATATTGTGGTATCCAAAAAGAAATTCAAGAGACGTTAAAAAATATTGACGTTAATAAAAAGACGAGGGATAATCTTAAGCAACAACTTCTTAACATAAGTTCCAATAAGAAGGAAGATTTAAGATTTGATAAAACGGTATTAAAGTACACAGGTAAGTTTTTGCATTTAAAAGACAAATATTATCAGTTGCTAAGTACTGAAAAGAAATTACAACACAAAGTTAAATCACTTTGGGCTGATATAGTAATGATACGCCATAAATCCGGAACTAGGGATACAGAGTATATCATAGAAGTGACTAATAACGTTTTGGATGATGAATCTTTTGAAAAAGAATGGACGCATGTATTTGAAATTGAATATTCTGATCTGCTAGACCGATTCGAGTACGAGTATGTCAATAAATACTTAGAATATAAGGAATTAAAACTAAACTACGAAGCGGGTGACGGTGAGCGAATAAAGATATCAAGGCCGAAATTTCATATTGACCAAGATAAACTAAAAGAAGAAGTGGAAGAAATTGTTAATAAAATTGTAGTCAAAGATAAAACGAACATAGCTCTTAAAGTAGATAACATGGCTGCAAAAGATTTAAATGAAAATAAAATAATACGTAACTACAAATTTAAAATTTACGTCGATAATGTGTTTGTTTGCGAATCAGAAAGTATTACTTCTCAACTTAAGTTTAATTACGTAGATTTTGTTGACATCTTATCGATTCAAATATTGCCGAATAACGTAACATTAGACATATTTTTATGTGAAAATGAAACTAAAGTATCTTCTATAAAAGTGAATTTGTCTAACATAAGAATCAGTAGCTCTACTGCTACTTTCCGTAAAGAAAAATTCGTTTACAATAACACTGTTGAATCAACTCCTCTACACATTGGTAGTGGATTTGATATAAAAGATATAGCTGCGAAAAACAAAGTGAGGCTCAAAACCAGTAACATGTTCAAGGGAAATTTGTGTACTATTGCTGAAGTTAATGTAAAAATAGGGTGGAGTGATCGACTTAATGAAAATCAATTCGAATCAATAAAGGAATCAATGTCTAATGGAAGACAAATAAAACGATTATTGCATGGAATCGATAAGCCAAGTGTTGGCTTGCTGACAGATATTATTGAAAAGATTTATGAGAAAAAGATAAGCAATGATGATAACATAATAAAGGCGCTTCAAGATGCATGTAAAAGTACTGTTCAGGATGATTTCACATTCAACATTGACGAGAACAACTCCGAATTTGTTAGATTAAAATTATTGCATTTAAGAAATTCCGGTGGATTTGATGATGTAACAGACAAGACAGTGCCATTATTTGCGAGTCAAATTTCTACAGAACAATTGTATTGTTTGCAAAAAACTGAGGAGAAAGAATTTCATCTGCAGTATCTGGAAGCGAACACAGACATGGATCCAATTGATCTGCAAAGGTTTATGAGCGTGAAGTATATGGAGAAATTGAATATAAAACTGAAGAAGAATTTAAGCGAATTTCTCTTAAAGAAAACATATAAGGATGTTGTGAGGGATTATAAGGACCTAAGTTTAAGGTATCAATCTATCTAACTCTTGCTACTTTACGAACATAACTTGAGATCATAGAAGAATTGATTATTTAGCATGTATTAACTTCTTTTCAGGGGCATATTTTCGAATCAATCTAATTTGGAATTGGAGGCTACATTAAATATAGCGAAACAACAGGTGCTATCAGAATGTTTAATAAAAGAGCAGGAGATTAGTATAACAATTTTGAGAGCATTTAATCTACTTGATAGGAGTACAACAATTATCTCTGAAGATGTAGAAGATACAGACAGCATTGCAGGTGAGTTCTAAATAGTAAAATACCAAGATGACGCTTAGAAAAATTAATTCTTTTTGGAGGAAAAGACAAGTTGTTCAATTTTACAGGCTTTAAAGTACGTCCGTTGAGGCCTTTCATAAGAACTAGCTACCATGGTGTCTCCACTCAAAGTTCCACCGCCATAGGCTGTCACCCCACATGGAACCATACTATGAAGATAAAGACCAAGTCAGTAAAAATATGTATTTGTAACAAAATACAAAATAAATTTTTTTGACTATTCATTTGTATCCTGAGCAAAAACTATTAAAATCACTCAATAAACATACGTGACTAATCTAATAAATAACTAATCGTGGCATATTTGTAAGTATTATTGATACTATTTAAAAACCAAGAAATATAATTGCTAGGTTGTCTCCTTTGTCTTCAATTCATGTGAATATCTACGATGAGTGCAAGGTGGACATCAGCGAGGCCTACTCTGAGGAAGAGCCATCATCACTCAGTAGGTCTGTTCACTACAGGTTTTACAACAAGTGGCTGGGTACTGTGCAGATACCGTTGTACACAGTTTTGAGTTTGGGATCAGTAAGTATATTTTACAGAAAATGTTGAATTTGGACACACTTGTAAAAACATTTAAATAACACTTAAAATTGCAGCCATGTTTACGTATGATTATTCAGTTATTTAAACTTTATGGCCAGGTTTGATTACCTTGTAGATAAATTTAGTTTTTTTGGATTTTTCAGCTTCGCGGGACATTTAAGATAACATCACCGCCGCTACTATTTGGGTACGACAGCTCAGAACCAAAAGAATCAAAATCATTAATTCCAGAAGTTATGCAACTCATGAAGAAGGAGTCATCATTCTTGTCCTTGCATATTACAACAAACCTTTTTCATTTGGGTGGGTTTCAAGGGTATACGCAACCCGTACCTAACTCCGATGACGATTTGATAACTACACACTTAAATACATTTGTCACTGAATATCTAAATGAATTTCCATCAAGAAATATATCTCTAACTTTTATTAATAGTTCTGGAAAAAATAAATGTATAACAGAGTTTTTGCAACCAATTCCGTTGCCTGATTCTGAATGGTTTCCGAAAGATCCAAAGAGAACAGAATCGGCAGTATCGAAGAGTTCAGGGCTTTCTAAGAGTTCGTCTTCTAAAAGCAGTAGACGAAAGTTGTCGATTGCAACTAATGGTGAAGATAAGGAATCTGAAAATGGCGTATATGAAAATATATGGAAAGGTGCAGAAACTAGGGTGGATCAAGTTTCGAAGTCAGTGGACGCAGCGGTGCGATACGTTGCGCTCATTCCTACTTATGAAATAACAGACACCCATGTTGTTGTCTTGACAGGAAAAGTAAGTAACTTTCGTATGCAGAAAGAAAATACAGATACACCAGCTTTTTGTTACAGAATACGGTAGAATACGTACGGCTACTTGTAAGAATCTAAGGTATTATTCTCAAAGCGTGTTCTTCTTCTTCAACTATTTGACTACAATGTGACTATTGAACATTTAGTGAATTTCCTGATCGTGTTAGTTCGTTGCTCTTGTAATATTTAAGTAACACAAGTTAAAGATTTTTGTTTAATATTTTTATTACTTTTCTAGGAACTCCTGAAAGTTCTCTACGGCTCTCCGCTAGACCATACGATACTCTTGGCTTGCTATTTCCTGCACTTAGGAATAAGATGCTGGGTGGTGACTGGACTGGCACTGCCACGCGGGTTAAGTACCTACGTGCTGGTCAAGTATGATTTGAAAAATAGGGCTGTTATGTCTAAAGGTCCAGAGAAGGCTAGAGGATTCTTGAGTAGAAATGACGGGTAAGTGTAATTATTATCTTGAACCTTGATATATTATCAATTCAGAAGTGTTTTAGCAATATAAATGATAATGCAATAAATACTTACCCTAAGCCAGAAGCTGACAACGTTTTTGGCAACGTGAGTTACATGAGGGTATACAACATAGTAGTTACATGAGAGAATTCCGGGCCGCATTCGAAAGTAGGCTCTGTAATTTTAAAGGACGAAGGCGATATTTTGTTTATTATTCTAGTAAGCAATATACTTGGTTCGTGTATGACGCAGTCAGCGGGGAGCGGTTTGAACTGAGGGACGCTGGCTGTCCCTTGAAGACAGTTAGCTATGTGTTTGATGCAGAGAATGTAAGTTAAAAAGTAGTAAATAAAGCTTCAGTGGTTGCTGTTGTGATTCTATATATGAGCATTTTACTTTAATTGCTGAAACTGCGTATTGATTTAAGATTTAAATTAATAGCATATGTGTTTTGTAGATTTGGGTAAATATTCAGTCATCACAGGATTGCGAAAATGTATCTTTCGATTTTACAAAATCTTCTGATTGGCAGCCGGTATGTACAGTAACCATCTATACCTTTTTGACCTTTGAATTTCAGTATATATTTACGACATCAGATCTTCCAGCTTCTGTAAATTAGCCTAAAATATATGTTACGACTTAGGTATATGGAATATACATAATAAGTATTAAATTGATCTACAAAAATAAGCATTGTCGGACGCAAACGGTAGTTCCATAATAGACGATGAGGGCTCAGTAGGACGAAAAAAAGCTTCAGACTAATATGTTACATACAACAAATGCGTAGTTGCTACTTCACCTAAAATATTACAGGTGTTTGAAGATCCTCTATTCATGATGAAGCAACCTCCAGTGAGTGACAGCAGGCTGTACTCAGCGCCTCCAGATTTAGAGCAGTTGCGTTCAATACTCGAAGCTAAAGTGAAGAGCAAAGTTCAGAAGTGGCGGTCGCACATGAAGACTATATGGAATAGGTAGAATTAGTAAATATACAATTGGATATACATACAAGCAGATAAATATAAATAATGTCAAAATAGCTTCGGAGTAGTCAAAGATTAGCCCTGAAGGAGAAAACAATTATAATCATATTATATTTTATTATGTGTATAATGAAATTGTTAAAATTACTCTGATCAAAGTATGCTTTCGGTAGTTAGGTAATAAATGTTATGATATTTGTTTATTCAGATACTGCAGCAGTTTGCTGCGAGAAATGTTACCTCATTGGGAATACTGGGCCTTCAATCCCACGGAGCCACGGCCCATGCCCGGACAACGACTTAAACAACTGATGGTCACTTACAAGGTATATTCTGGGTTGCGTGGGTGGGGTTATATTATTTTCTTTATTTGTAACGTAATAAAGTCAGAATTTAAAACGTATTGTATTCTGACTAGTTATCAGGTTTGCTGCATGGCAGTTTTCTATGCCAATTAAATATAAAAAAGATTATTCTTGCTCTAAAGAGTGCTCTTGTGACTATTAGATTACTAGAGACTATTACTTAATCTTTCTCTCTAGTCTTAGAACTAGACTAGTTCCGACGTGTTACTTGACCTTGTGGTTGTAAAATGTGACACTCTTCAATGGTTTCACCGTCTCAGTCTTCCATGGTTTACCAAAGCCAACACCAATACATACGAAAGTTAAATATTCAATTGCTTACCCGTTTATGGTTCAATTCTCAGATGTTCGGCTTCCCGCTCAACTTACCGTACGTCAACGCTAAAAGCGTGACATCGGGCGTGAAGTGCACCGGCATCCACCTTAACAACGACCCCGCCGTGGAGTTCGGGCTGGCCGTTGAAGTATACGCTTACCCTAACAATGTGCTCAGTGTTTGGGTGTTCCTAGCTAGCATTACTAGGATATAACTGTTGCAATGTTTGTTATAAGTTTAAATAAATATGAATATGCCTAAAATACAAAATAAATGTAATTAAAATTTTAATTTTTGCATGTCACAATAACTTACGTCTTGTTTTTGGAGGCTATTTTTGAACACTAAAACCGATTTGAACTGGTAAGTCTTACGTGTAAAATAATTAAACGTTAATAGTGTTAAGATTTTTGTGTATCTGTAAGTTTTAATTTTTTTTCCTTTTTTTTACGTTTCATGTATTAAGAAATTAATTATTCTAGCGGTTAGTGAAAGCATGATACTGATATTTTCTTTTTAAAGATATTATTTATTTGATGATATTACAATACATGAAATAAGATCCGAAGTAGGGCCCACCTTCACCCAGCCGTTTAATATGAAACTCAGTATGTTAAAAAATATATTGTGAGTGGGTTGGCTAAAGGCATCCTGGTCAGACTATTTTTAATTTAAGGTTCAAAAATGGTTAGCGAAAAAGGACCAATTTTCTTAAAAACAAGGCTTTGTCTCCAGTTTGTCATATATCATTCCTTTGCAGAGTTTGATCCTTATAAGCGACACTATCAGATAGGATAATAATATAGCATGTTTTTTTTGAAAAAAAATGGCCATTTTTACAGAAAAAACACATGCCGTATTATTATGCTATCTGACAGTGTCGCTTATAAGGATCAAATTCTACAAAGGAATGATATATGACAAACTGGAGGAAGGGCCTAATTTTTAACAAAATTTATCTCTTTCATACATTTTCATGCTAACCATTTTTGAACCTTAAATTAAAAATAGTCTGGATGCCTTTAGCCAACCCAATCACAATATATGTTTTAACATACTAAATTTGATATAAAACAGGTTTCATCCATTAAACGGATGGGTGAAGGTCGGCTATACTTCGTATCTCCTACTAACAGTACGTACGTAAGAGAGTATATTATTAATTTACTTGTGCGATTGACTTGACGTATTATTGAGGTATCTTAATGAAATATATATGTTATAGTTAAAATATGTAAAGAAAGTATAGAATGGAGTAGGTATTCTAAAAGGAAGTATGAGAGTTGACAGTGGGAGGGCATGCCACAACTAAACAAAATCGTTTTCAGAAGAGCAATATAAAATTTATTCTTTAACTCATTCAGGATACTTATAAAAAACCGAATTAATTTAAATAAAAAATAGAGATTGTATGTCTTTTCGTTTTAATGCTAACAAAATAAAATTAACATTTATTCCATCGCAGTATAAAAATATACGTAAAAATAGAAAAAAAAGAGATGTTACAAGAATTACGTGTTTGATAGCGTTCGCCGCCATCTTCGCAAGCCCGACAAAATGGCGTCGCATCAAACAAACGGACAATTTGCAGTACCGCCTGGATCACGTCGCTAATTGTGCCAACATAATCTCAATAGTAGAACGAGTGTTTATTAATTTTTGACAATAGAAAAATTGTATTACAATAGTATTAATTTAAGAACTACTGATTTCTGTCAGGGTTGCCAGTCGATTTGTACTCCGATTAGCGTAACACATGTGCGATTTTGTGGAAAATTGACACGTTACATTAATGATTCTTACAATTAATTTTATTCATACATCATTTACTATAGAAATTTAAATACACACTGAAATATAGCAAATATGCATACAAATCAAACACGATCTTTAACAGTATTAATTATTAATAACAAGTGATTAGGAGTTACATGTAATGTAAATGTATCAGTGGAATTTATTGTAAATTTATATTTATTATGCATCATTTTACCATTTTTTAAATATAATATTTACTTATTTACTTAGCACCTAAAACTATTATTGCTGTATATGTAACAAAGACAATTATTGCTTATTGGTGTTTTCGTCGAGTTATATAAAATTTATATATAAATGCTTTGAAACTTCATAACAATAAATAAAGGCGGAATCACCACCTCGTCTCTACAGAGTATTATACTTGTTATGTTAGCTTATTGCGACGTCTAGTTTTACTTTAACGGCAAGATAAATGATAAAGCAAATCATAAAAGCACTCAAGACAGTGAGTAGAACGATATTAGTACACATAAGGTTATCTTAACAATTTCTGGCAACCCTGACCGACGTTGAACCTGATTCCCTTAAAAGTTATAACAAATTGACGAATTCTAGTTTATTTATTCTCAAATTCACGCGGAATTATCGGAATCGTGTTGGATGATGATCGTGCGTGTAATATCTACAATCAATCGTTTGAACGGCTGCCAAGCGCGAGGCGTTCGATAGCTTTCCGCTCGGGCGCGACTCGAGCCGCCGAAAGCGTGACCGCTCGTGACTTTAAACCTATCCATCACTCTTCTGGTGATAAAATTCTTAAGATAAAATAGTATAAAAGCCTGTTTAACAATTAATATTTTCGATTCATATAATAATCAATTCCAGCTTCGTTAACTGTTTCGTATAGGCACACCAGGTACGCGCACACCGCTGGGGGGCGCTCGTGTCGCATGCTCCATCGTACCGGTCGACGGGGGTCAGAGGGCTCGAGACACACGAACACACATCATTACGTAAACGTACGGATTCAACTTAAAGTGACTAAAGCGTCCGCCTCGGACGTCCGTGCCGTGATATCAGCGGGTATTACGTCGCAATGGCAAGTCGGACAAGCTATTAACAATATTGGAGTGTATAGAGAACGTTCGGGGTTCCGCTCGGAGACCTCGGGGAGCGGGACGGCCTTCGTTTCCGACGGCACTGCAGATGTGGGCGTTGAGCGTCGACGCAGTGCGGACCCCGGCTCGGTCTGGCTCGGCGGCCGGGCGTCGCTTAGCTGCCGGGGTCGTCGGGTTTCTGCTTGGAGCGCTTGAGTTGCTGCAGGTAGTGGCGCTGGATGGGCTTGTGCAGCGCCAGCTGCGCCAGCGCGTCCTCGATGGAGAACCACTGCCGCTTGCGCCCCATCAGCCGCGAGTCCTCCCACTCCGCCAGCTCCTGCGTCACCGTCATCACGTACACTTCCGTCCGGTGTTTGTGCTCTCGGTTCTGGAAATATTCAACAAATGTTTGTTTCAAACCTCCGTTACATCAAATTAAAAAATTTAGCTAATGAATCTCAGGTTTTGTTTCAGAGATATGTTGTACTCTATGATCAACATGCTAACAT
>DWNM01000283.1:0-11994 GCA_018250375.1 Narcosius parisi helen
TGGCCGGGGATCGAACCCGGAACCCTCTGCGCGTCAGACCGGTATGGTGACCGCTCCGCCACGCGGGTCGTCATATGTCTCTCTTACGACACCTTTCAAGCCAGAAAACCTCAGCACTTGACACTATTTTTATTAGGCAGAAATAGGTGTGGCGGCGATGCCTCCAGAGTCTAATAACAAAGAATTTTACCACCTTCGAATAGGTAAACATAAAAATAGAATGCACACAATCAAGCGAAGACGGCGATAACGAGCAGGGCAGCGCGACGCCGGTGACGAGCAGACGCGGTTACAGACGCTGTAGGAACTTAGGGGAGGATTTGCAACTGCACCCCTTAAGCAGCTACAGGGTATGCAACCGGCCGCAATAGAACCACACTTCTTCGATGCTCCAATGATCTTTCGTTGTTTTAGATACAAGTAGATGAGATTGGCTTCAATTTAATCTGCTGTTTTGGCCTGAACACTATAAACGTCGTAGACATCTTCAAATGGAGATATATGTGTGGCATTTAATATTGACACAATACAAAAACTTACAATTATCCTTTGAATCAGTTTAGGAATTTTTACTTGCCTTATTTTAACTACTAAGTGGTATTTTGTTACACATACTTACACACTAACCCTAATTTCACTTACATAACAACATTGGATTAAATAATTATAACCAAATTGTGGTCATTTCAGAATCCCTGCAAAAATCATATATACAAAAGAATACTAAGCTACATAACAGATTTATGGCTAATGAATTGTTATAACTTACATTTAAGTAGATCCTGAGGATTCGGTGTTTTCACAGAAATACACTTGCAGGCCCTGATTAAGCATGAGACCGTGTCAGTCTTATTCTCACTACCTCTCGCTTCTCTCTTCAACTCTTCATCTGTGAGGCTCTCAAGAAGAGTTGGAATAAATTCCTACAACATATACATTACAATTTTATCTCACTGCATTAAACAATGTCGTAGTTATCAATCTGATACCTCTAAACAAGCAATTTTTGTATATATCCATGATCTCGGAAATGGCTACAACGATTTTCTTGAAATTTTGTTTTTGGGTCGTTTCGGGGGCGATAAATTGATCAAGCTAGGGTTTATCTTCAGAAAATGTCTTTCTATAAGTGTTTTCATTGAATAAAAACCTCCTACAATATTATTAGAATACGAAGCTAAATTTCGCCACCATTTACGAAGTTCGAATGGCTCGGTGGATAATCGGGCGCCTTAAAATGTAGGAAACCCGTGTTCAAATCTCGGACCAATTGTTTCTTTTATTTTTTCTCTTTTTTTGTTTCATTATTTTTTCTTCTTTTTTTTGTTTTATTACTTTTTCTCATTTTTTCGAGTTCCTTTCTTTTTGTTTTATTATTAACCGAGCAAAGCTCGGTCATCCAGATATTTGATATAAAAGTATAATAATCAACTGATTTCCAGGTTATAGATGGGGACTTACCAGCATGGAAAGCATGTAAACAGTAACTGTGTTTTGAGTAAGAAGTTCATGACAAGCTCCAAAGGGGCGCAGTAGTTGCCACACGATAGCAATGCGTGACTCTCCAGTAGTTGACTGTTCCATTGAAGAAGGTTGATCATTACGCGAAGATACCGAACTCTAAAAAATAATATTATAAACTTAGTATAATACAAACAACAACACAGACACTAAAAATGTCACAATAAATCAAGCAATGTGCAACAGGTAACAGCCTACCTCCATACTATCAGTAATGATAGGTACGTCCTTTACTTCCACCTTGTTGCTGTTTTCAGTTTCTCTGTCTATTATTTCAGTTGATATCTTCTCTTCACTGTTTAAAGATGTTGTTAATTCTGATTTATGATAACCCATTATCAAATCAAACCTTTCCTTGAGCCTTGTAAAACCTCCAGCTTGACCAAAACTGGAATAATAAATCACAATGAATACAAACTGAAAATTATGTTATATATACATATTATTATTAATTACATGATAAAACACTTACAGGTTTATAAAATGGACCAGCCATCCTCTAGGCGTGCGGTGATCAAGAGATCGAGCAAACACTTCTTGTTCTTGTGTTGAGCCCTGTCCAGTACTGGACACTATTGTCATAGTCAAACCTTCACTGGTTCGTGTAGCGTTAAATGTGTGAAACCTTCAAATTAGGAGGGATTATTAAGTGCAAGAGAATATTAAGAAAGGCAGTGATAGCCTAGTGATTGAAACGCGGCTTCTCGATCAATGGGTCGAGGTTTGAATTCCAGGCACGCACGTCTATTATCACTTGCTTTAACGGTGAAGGACAATATCGTGAGGAAACCTGCATACCAGTGAGATATTGAAAAAGAAATTATGTGAAGTCTACCAATTCATATTTGACCAATGCAGTGGACTATGGCCTAATCCTTCTCATTCTGAGTGGAGACCCCTGCCCAGCAGTGGGACATCAATGGGTTGATGATGATTAAGTTTTGTTTCTATTTACGTTGTTAAGATGTACACATTATCTTTATCGGAAGTAATTTCGATATATATAAAACTCGTTTATATGAATATAGCTGACGGATAGTGCCTTTACAAATTACAAAGAAATATTACAACTTACTTATTATATGGATTCAGAACCATATACAATAGGTTCAGTAATCTTGGATCATCCAATTTTAGAGCACATAGTTGAACAAGTTTTTCACAATTAGTTCGAACACACAGCTGTATGTTACCCTTCCATGACGACACTGCATCGTCTGTTAAAATCTTCGTAAACGATACACTGAGAGCCTCATTGTAAAAACGTTGGCATAAGGGATGGTTAACATCTTCTCCTGAATGAACAATCATTAAGAACATTATTATAACATGATAGTATGACTATTTATTCTATCTCTATTTATTTATGTCAGTAGTATGTTACCTTTAGAAGCTAATTCTATAGCAGCATTCAGAAGAGCTTCCAATTCTTGATCTGGCAGTACAGGCACTACCCAGCGAGGATGTGTAACTTTATCCTCTAAAGCTTTTAGTACAGCCTCGGAGAATGCCATCTAAAAAAATTTCATGTTCTCATAGTGTTTAGACATTTGACCCTTGGCAACATAAGAGCTAAGCAAATTAAGATGAAGATTGTAAATTAATACCATGTGAAATAACAATTGAAATGCAAGCCATACAAAATTTACTGACTCGTTATAAATTAATAAAGGTGTAGCTTGCTATATGTAAACTAATGCTACGTTTATAATTATGCATCAGAAAAATATAAATAAGGGTCCTCTTGATTTCATGCTGTACGATAAATATAATATGACACATAAACTCATTTACAATTGAATTGGTCATTTCCAAAAACATTTTAGTCACATAATATTTATAATTTTTTAGGAATCAATATTAACCATGTTCATTCACAAATAAACGAGTCTTAAGAGATTGCGCTTTACGTAATCAAGTTTTAAAAGATTTAAATGTCATCTCTCTTTATCCAGAGTACACATTTCCCAGGAAGCGTTTACAGCCAAAAAAGCATATTGGAAAAATGTGACATAAGTGGTTTTTGAAAATTTAATGAAACTAGACATACAATGTCTTTGATTTTCATTTTGTACGATGTATAATATTACATTAATGAAATAAATTTACTTTACAGACTAAAGTACAATTAAAACAAATCAAATACTTTATATAATATACAAATATAAATTTTATGCCTATATAGCATTAACATAGATTCATGTCTACAATCTGCAAATAAATTATCTTTGACTATCACTACCACAAAAATAAACATGAAATCCTCATTGTAATTTGAACTGAGAGTACGTTTTAGTTAAATCTGCAGGTGTAAAAAACACTTTATTGCTAACTCAAGACAATTCACTGCCTGGGGATTGTTTGTTAAATATTAATTTCACTCTCAAGCATTTCCTTTTAATGTACCTAAAGAGATCTAGCTTTAAAAAATGCCAATGTGTCAAGAGCATTTTATACTCCATTTTAACACATTGTGTACATATTACTATTAAGTATACCTCACAAAACACAATGAAAGGAGTACTTTAGTACAGTAGACTCGTCATTTTTCACCCCATGTCTAACCTGACACTCCTAGTAATCCAATAAGCCAATTATTTATGAATAATTGATCACCCTACAAATTACTTACGCTGCTGTATGATACAGACGTGAATTAACTGTAATGCTCATTACATTAATGACAACAATTCTTTGATTATGCGATTGATTAATTAAATAAATATATCCTATGTGACCTACTGTTTTGTTCAACTTAATAACTTCCATACCCTATGGTGTTATAGATGTGTTTATATTATGTTTCAGTTTTTTATTTGTCCAATTCTAAGGTACAGAGACAGGGTACAGGATAGAGACAGTACACTGCCTTGCAAAATGATTGTCAGATTATTGCAGGTCGAATGTTGCTCACTTTGATAATAATTTTATTCGCTTATGGGCCAATTCATACACATACATAATAAGGTATCATTGAAATATTGGCAAGTGCATAATAAACTTGTAAAACATAACATATTTTATTATTCCGATGCCGTCAGCATCTCGTAAAAGCCAACTAAAACCTATTGATGACTTTCCAAAAATATTCTGATGTGATTTAATATACACCTTGACAATTACAGTAATATTCAATTACTTCGATTGAATAATATTACTATCCCTACACTCTTGCATTGTTTTTTATGTAACGTACATTAGCATAAGACAGGACTTTTTTAAGTGTGACAATTCACTAAAATTTTCGTAAAAATGCAATAGTCTCCATAAAAAAACCAGTCGCAAGTTCTAAATGTAGTAGTTAACAGGAATATCCTCACCTCTCCAGGCACTTGCTCTTGTTCTTTCATTGAAATTGTCATTATTGTAACATATCTCCAACCATTTCCCCACCTGAAGAGTTTATAGAAATAACGTTTAGTAACTCTAAGAATTACTTCCCACTTGTACAAATTTCTAAATCAATGATTTTCATTTATAGGTACTTCCCTAAACAAAGTCAATATGCAGGTATTCTATACATAGAAATATAAGAGACAAAGCGTTTTACAGCCTCTTCAGTTTATTAGATGCTATGCAAAATGCATGTTCTTGAAGACTTCACATAAATCAGCTCCTATTGGTATATTTTCGGGAAGGAAAATACCTAATCAATATATTAACGACGACATTTGCAAGATGAAAACTTGGTGGTACGACGTTTTCTCTGAAAACACATAGGATGATACACTACCTCTATCAATCACGAAACTAACCAAAACAATTTGAAACACTATCTACACTGAATGGATTTAAAAATAATAATTCGGATCAGCCGGCGCGACAAAATGGCGTCATTGTCTAAAACAAGGCGAATAGTAGAAATAGTATAAAAATTAGACGAGTCAGCCTTCCGCAATAGAATAGAAAACAACAATCACAATATGAACATTTTCTTACCTTAATCATATAATCAAAATAGAAATAAACGATTTTAAATCACAAATTTTCATGCACTGTACTTTTTGACGTAACAACGAAAATAGATGATATATATATTTGCCATTTTCAACTTTCAAGGCATGTTACGGACTTACGGTGTACGTATCGGAACGCACAAAAATCAATTTTTGTCGATACTGTCATTACATTCATTTCACAGGAATGTACAAGCATTAAAATTTGCATTGAAGAATACTTAATTAAATCATGAAAGTAATAAAAAATTAAAAGACCACAATATTTTTTTAGAAAAAATATGTAAGTTTCACGTTAAAAACAGAAAACAATTCTTAACTGAAAAATAAGGACGAGATTACATTAAAGTTAATAACATAGGCGAGCTAATGCGAAAATTATTAGAAACTCAGAAATGTGTTAATAGACACATTGCAGGTCGCTAATGATTAAGCCTAGATTAAAAGTACGCCGTATATATATGTT
This sequence comes from Narcosius parisi helen, assembly GCA_018250375.1. NCBI lineage: Eukaryota > Metazoa > Arthropoda > Insecta > Lepidoptera > Hesperiidae > Narcosius > Narcosius parisi. The sequence goes on from DWNM01000283.1 coordinate 5,944, forward strand.
GTTTGTCTACCCTCGTACATAACGCTGGGTAGTTATGAAACGCAGACTTATCATTCTCTACTTGAGTGCAGTCATGGCTCTGGCGCTGTCTATTTAATCTAGTTTGAAGAACTTTAAATGCACAAATTATAATAAAATTAAATTCCTAGCTGTGTGGTGTCCCTGAATAACATCACTTCCTCTTTGACCTAAACCAAAAAGGTACTTTTTATTAACATGAATCTATTGACACAGATTTGGCAGAAACTTATAATAATCTATGGGTCTCACTATCTCATTGTGGGTTATTGTTGCTCACTTATTATTGATGCGAAGTACGGAAACAACATATTTTATCATGCTGGAGCTGTCGTCTCACATCTCAGAGACATATAACATTGTATTCATCATCATTCATATTATTAATAATAATAATAAACTACTAACTCATACTCATGCCCTTAGACTATATCTAGTATGTTATGAATATACACTAAGATGAATACACAAACATCTAAACTTGAAGTACATGTCTAATTAATGCTAATGCCAAGTTTCGACATTTGTCGAATACAGAATCTACTGCAGACGCATCTATTTAGACGAGAGTACGCGTATATAAATACTTGCTACTCGCATCGACGCTCGCCCTTTACCTAAATAAAGCATAAAAAAATCTTTAGGTCAAACCCGAAAACTTTTTTGTTAGACCCATATTGAACGGTTCTATCAAACGAGTCGATGATTATTAAAACAAAACAACATTCACTATTATATTCTGGCCGCTCAGAGAATGCGTTCCTGATGTCTATCAGTCAGTGTCAGTTGGATATGACTAAGATGGGTTTAGTATTAATACTTGTATGTATCGTTCCTAACTTTACAACAATAAAATAAAATCAACGAAAAAATTTACAACAATAAAATAAAATCAACGAAATTTAATCAAATTCTGTGCTGTCTGTGTGATCATCTTCAAATTTAAACACATTTACGCACTTTTTAAAATTCTTCTTTGGGCCATTAATATGTGCGTGCATATATAGATGACGACTTCTTGTTATATATTCGTGGAAATTATTAATTTAAGCTACGAAGCTACCTGGGGGATCGTGATGAATAAAGCCTAATACGAAACATAAGTTTTTAGTATTTCAAAGAGTTTTATCTGCAAGTAACTGCAGCGGCTTAAACTGAACGCAGTCAGTGTTTGTCTATTCCACTTGTCAATGTCGTTATTCATAAATCATCTGTTGGACAAAATGTTGTCAGCTCTACTGTTTTAACAGGATTTTAACAATAAATTTAGTTACGTATGTAGACAAGCAGCACAATTAGTGTCACCAGTAATTAAATATATGGAGAATTTTTGAAAATTAAAAAGGATAGTTACTATAGGAACAATGTGTGAGTATAACTTTTTGCTATGTTAATTATTTTATAATTATGTATAAATAGTTTACGTTATGTGTACTACAGTTCTATTAACTATAGTCACCAAAAATATTATTTAATTCAATTCAGTACACTTAACACTCTCTACAAATTATAAGTTCATGTCATAGTATTTTGCGCTATTGTGGAGGAATTTCCTACTGCGACTGTTTACAGCAGGACACTTTATCAACAAATCCCCATATAAAATGATGCTTCCTGTCTCTACACTCTATAGAATTAGTTGTTTTTCTATGCTATCCCCGTTATAATCAGCTTTTTACTGTTTTATAGTGTCATTTACAAAAGTAAAATTGATTCAAGTTGTATATTATATGTACTGTTTTTTTAAAGGATGATTTGCTGCTTTTAAATTGGAAGGGTTGGTAACAACGGCAACACTGCAATGACACAATGCAATCATTCACTTGACACTATCAAATTGTCAATTACCCCGTGTACAGTATTCCTATACGTTGTCAATGTGTTGAAAATAAATACTGCTATGTAGTGAAGTCTGAATGTATTAAACTCTCATAGTAAATGTTATCATTACTTGTAGTTGAACTTATGTTACAGTTTGTTATAGTAGTTTATTGTTTTTTGTGTGAATGAAAGAAAAACAAAATTAATAACATTTTCTTTTATTTCATTAGCATACTTTTAATAACAAGTAATGAATCCGAAGAGTCCGGAAGCTAGAAATCGAGAAGACAATCCTTTCGAAGGATTATTAATTACAGATTCTCAAATGCTCAATAAAATAGAGAATCGGAGCTGTTGCTCTCGTTGCCGCAAATCGCGAATGTACTTCTGCTATACTTGTTTTATTCCTGTTCCTCAGCTTGAAGGTTGCATTCCACACTGTAAAGTAAATATCTCTTATCTATCTACATTTAGTCCTCATTATGTATTCGAAAATTGCAATTTCATTTTATTTTTGTTATCTTCGTTTCAGTTGCCGATTAAGGTCGACATAATTAAACACCGGCGTGAAATAGATGGTAAAAGTACTGCAGCTCATGCAGCGGTTTTGGCATCGCTTGATGTAAACGTTTACACATATCCAGAGATACCGATATACAACCCTGATAGCAGAACTGTTCTGCTGTTTCCAGGAACACAGTCATGTTCAGTTCAGGAATTATTTACTGGTAAACAGAATCCAAAGTCATATTCTGAGCAGCTACTGGCACAATTGCCTGGAGGCTACAATGTGGGCACCTTAAGAACCAAACTAATTGAGAACGAAAATGTTGACGAGATATATCATGTACAAAATTTACCTATAGATCGTTTGGTGCTAATAGACAGCACCTGGAACCAAAGTCGTGGGATTTATGCAGATCAGAGACTGCAAAGCCTACCAACGGTTGTGTTACAACATAGAGCTTCACAGTTTTGGAGACATCAAAAAGGCAGTCCAAGATGGTATCTTTCAACAATAGAAGCATTACACCAATTTCTATTAGAATTACATATCTGTGCATGGGGTCGGTGTGAACAGTATAAGACTTACCTGACCTCACACTATCCTATACATAATCCAAAAGATGAACATCCTCAATGTAAACCATATAATGGAGAGTATGATGATTTACTATATTTTTTCAAATTCATGTATGAAAAACTGCATAAGCTGTACAAACATGAAGATTTACTTGCATATACAAGATCAATGACATAATGTACATTATAATTTACTTAAATGTAAATAAACTCTTAACAATAACCACTGTGTATTAAAATTTACTACATATACAACCCATACATATACTACTCAAATACAATAACAGATTTATGAAACAAGCATGATGACTTCACAGCAGAATGTTTGTAAAATATGAGAGAAAAGTCATATGATTCTTTAAAAGATTCTTAACAATAGCATAACTATATTTGTAATTACAAAGAGACAATTTTGTATATCAATTAAACATGCAAGTGAATTACAGGAGAGTTTGCATTTCATACAGGTCTCAAGTTATCGGGTACAGGTAGTATAGCTTCTTACTGAAATACTAATTGGTCAGCTCTTATAAAAGAAAAATTAAATGAAGTAATGCTATTAGCAGCGATTTCCCCCGTTAGAAAAAGCATATTAAAATACTTACCTAATTCGAAACTTATGATTGAGATGGGCACTTCCGTTTCCCATAGTTTTTAGCTATTTTAGTACTTTTTTCACCTGTAATTTCTAGTGTTTCCGGTTGCTCACCAAAGATGGCGCTTTCTTAAATGTATGTAAAAAAAAAATGAACTTTTGCTATTGAGTTAATACTTATGATTTTACTTCTTTTATATCTTTAGTGGTTTTCAACTACATTTCGGGTAGTAAAATTAAATGAGTGGTAGTAATAAAATAAAAGAATTTGTTATTTTATGAACTATATTTTATTATACATCTTAAAAAAAATAGAATTACCAGACATCATTGAAATTCCTTTTCACTACACAAACTATAAGCCTAGATGGCCTTTTAGACACTGCTCTTTATTAATTCATCCTATGTAGACCATAAGGATAATGGAGTTAGATTTGCGAAATATTGTAACAATCCTTTACATAAACTGCCTGTATTTCCCATCAATTATTATAGTTGAATTATTTATTTGAAATAATCATCACGTGAGTCACAATCACATAGTAAATGAACAAAATAGCATTTTATGTGGTATTTTAAATTACACCTGTTTCCACCTGGAGATTACTAAGGCAGCTATGAAGCTATTTTTCTATTATTCAATCAACTACAGAATAAAATTGTTTTCATAAATATAGATGAAAAAGCTACAATGTAATCTATTCTTATTGTAACATGTAACAGTAAAATAATTTAGTTCAATATAATTAACATTGACTATAAATGATAAAGTAAACATTGTAGTTTTTTTGACATAAAATAATATAATATCTCATCTGTCCATTAAAAAAAGTTCATCCATGTTTAAGCTAAAGATATTAGTGACGATATTGATATACTTTCTTGTTACATACATTAATGTAATTGCAACCAATAGTTCAAGAGTTATTGCAAAATATATAGAAATATGCAAAGAACATGTACTACACAAAAATTATAAATCTATGTTGTTATGCTACAATTTACGCAAATCCAGTACAAAAACACTTCCATCACTTGCACTTGCACCCACTTTCGTTCCGCGAGAATTCCAGCAAACCTCAAATATACCTCCCGTGCCTTTGTAAGAGTGCACAAGTCCTCCAGTCTGAGTGGACCATATGTGTACACACTTGTCAAATGACCCACTGGCCAAGAATTTACCGTCTGGTGAAAACGCAACGCTGTATACTGGTTCTGTATGTTTTGTTAAAGTGTGTATACATACACCTCTTTCTACATCCCACAAACGTACTGTGGAGTCGAATGATGCACTTGCTAATATTAAATTCATATTAGGATTCTGAGTGCCGGGCCCAGTAGGTGACCACTTGATGGTGTAGATCTCCTTTGAGTGAGCTTGCAGGTCATGTACACAAGTATCTTGTTTCATTGACCATATTTTTAGTGTCATATCATCTGAACATGATGCTAGTAATTGTCCTTGAGGGTCCCACTTTATAGCGTTAACTTCATTCTGTAAGATACAACAAAATTAATGTTAATTACTATTCCATGAATATCAGGTTCCGAAAACCTGAGTCATTGAAGAGTGTACTTACAGTGTGACCCTGGAAACTCTTTATGGGCTTATCGGCATGCAATTTACACACATGAATGCACTGATCAGTGGAACATGATGCAAATGAAGTATTAGTTTGCCAGTCAACATCTAAGGCTGGTGCAAGGTGGAAAGAAAACTGTTGTGTGCATAACCCTGATGCAGCATCCCATATAATGGTGGTTTTATCAACCTGAAAATTTAAAGTTGGAGTGTTTACTGTTGATAAAAAATTGCCATAAATTCCATATAGACAGTGGTAAAATTAATTATTATCATACACAACGATACAATTGGGAACAACTTTCTAAAAAAAGGAATGATTTAATCTTTAGATGTCTGTTTATGATAATATATTTTGACTTAGTTGGTTGATATTCATGCTAGTCCATGTCACAAGACCTTAGTAAGTCCTCAATACTCTTCTATCTCAAAAACATATTTCTATGATTTCCTGTAACCCTCATTTAAACACTGATTTATCAATATAAATAGTAGCACGGTTTAATTGGGTACTCTTCTCAAAATATAATATAAATAAATATATATAATAGTTGTAATATTAAAAAATATTTATAAAACGCATACGCCTGCACTTAAAATATAATTGCCTCTCTTATTCCATTTGAGAGCAAAGATTGGCCCTTTGTGTTGACCAAGTGTTGATGCTAAGGTTCCATCCGTAGTCCAAATCCGAGCATAACCATCATATGAACCTGTTGCTAAAAGATTGCCATCACACTGAAATAGAGAAATAATAAGAGAATGATTAATGATATTATTCATGTTAATGCATTAAATTAAATTGATTATCTAAGGCCGCGTTTCCCAACCTGTGGGCTCTGCGAGTATATGTATGGGGATCCGCAGTGTCATCTCTGGACCGTACATAAATCGCTCATTAAATGCAATAGGCCATAAAACGAAAAATCAGCAAACCAGTTTTATTAGAAAA
>DWNM01000284.1:0-11988 GCA_018250375.1 Narcosius parisi helen
CAAGAGTAGCAACACATCTGTGGTCGACCTTAGGTAGCACCTATCTTATCCAGGATCGATTACAGATGTCCATGGGCGGCAATACCCACTTACCATCAGACAGAGTGCCGAGCAAAATTAACATAAGCATTGTCGCACATAATAAATAGTCAGTCAGTCGCACGCAACCAATGTACACGGAATAAATCAGTCCGCACTATTTGTTGTTTCAATTACAACGCCTCATCGATACACACAAGCAGCGAACACAGTGGTGACGCCGACGCGAACTGCTCGTATGCTACTTCCAACTTTATAACATGGAAGTAACAACTGCTCGTTTGTTACTTCCATTTTATAAAGAAAACAAAATATAATTTGAAAAAGCTCGCTTACATTGGTGGTAAACCGATATCAATTCTTTTTGTATATAATTCATCCTTATAATTGAGTTCGTCCAAACGATCCTTGATGGTCCTGCTGTAAATTGGTGGCTTCCCTCGAACTCTGTGACCTAACCTAATTTGTTGGAACTGTACATTACTTACTAAACGAATTCCACGAGAAAGCATTGTAAATAACTTATGGAATAGCAATTAAAGTTGTTCTCAATAATTTTTGTGTGGTAATTCTACAACTATTATAACAAAATCATTATTATTCTAAAACAAGTTATTATAGAATAAAAGCTTTCGCGTTTACATAGCCTTGACAGTTTTATAAAATTTTGATAGATGTCAGCAGTCAGATGGTCAGATTGCTATTAGACGTATTTTTGTAAGCAAAAAAGCGCTAAAATGAGCAAAACTGGTAGCAACTACAAAAAAGCGCTAAGAAATTCGGCGCTAAATTCGAAATTAAAATCCAATATTATATAGTCAGGAAGTCAAAAAAATTATACTTTATTTAAAAATAATCACTTATTTGGGATTAAAACAATAAATAGTAAAACAAAAAAGTGAAGTTAAATAAAGCACAGGACCACAATTATTATATTTATTCAGAGATGTGACATTTTCCAAATAAAAGTATTTAAAATGCAATATATAAAATACCTATGTCTATTTTGTATTTTAAATACTTTATGAGAAAAGTATTTAGTATTTTATTTGAAATATTTTTCCGGAGATATTTTATATTTGCAAAATGTAAAATACTTTTTTGTGGGTGTTGTCAAAATATTTCACTCACAACAACAACAAAATCCCACTTTTCAGGAAAACTAAAGTAAATAATCATTTTTTTATAAAGCAGAAACCCCTTTTTACGCCTAGCCGCAAACAATGGCGTATGAATTACGTAAATCAGTATCGGCTTCACGAACATACATAAAAAATAACAAAAGTATTTTATTTTGTAAAAGTGTTTTCAAAATACGTATGTTACATTTTGTATTTGAAATACAAAACGAAAAACTATTTTGTATTTTACGTTTAAAATAGCAAATTAAAAATATTTGCATTTTGTATTTAAATACATTTTATAAACCATTTTGCACATCTCTAGTAGTGTGGTCATCATACAAGTGTGAGACGCAGTGAATTCCTGGTTCGATCCCCGGCCAGACAGATTCCTAAATGTTTAATTTAAGTCATTGCTCTGAATGTTTGCGTATTCATCTTTACGTGTCTATGGTACACACGACAGGAAAAATCCTAATGCGGGGCTATCTATGAGTGTAGTAGAAAGCGCTATTGTTTTATGTATCATTATGAGTACAAGTAAATGATTGATTCCGAAGTCGCTATTTAAAGCTTTTGATGTTGATAGTTAACAGGAAAAACCTCACAGCAATAAAATTAAACTCACTAATGATCCTTCACCCGCACTCATTAACTCCGTTGGTCGATATGCCCAACAACTTTGTTCTTACTACAAAAGCAACAATCAGTTAATTAAACAATAACTGCAAATGTTACTTTATGGCACGAGTTGATACTTACTTTTTATTAGTAGCTGAGTTCAAATAATTACGCCTAGTCTCTTCTCAATTGCTAAGTCTTGTAACAACAAGACTTAGCAATTAAGAACTTTCATGTGAGGTTCGGATGATTGAAATATTTAAATAAAGAGTCCGGAAGTAAATTGAATAATAACAGTTCTATTTCTGATTTAGTTTTCTTTATTGTTTGATCCACGTTTTAAAACACGTATTATTTATTTTTTAGTTGGAAAACAGTAATCCCCGTTTGAGAATAAAATTGAAAATGTGTCATAATACGCAAGTTACAAAATTTCACTGTTGAGCCTAGCGGCGACAGTCTCGGATAACACGAATTCTTTACGACAGAATTCGGTTATCAAGTCGTACTGATTGTCTATCTATTAAACATCTATCAACAACTAATAAAACATTTAATCATTATTTTACTAGTTGTTAGGTATTTAGTATTTACGTATGTAAAGGTTACTCTAAAATCATGCTATAAAATATTTTTCGCTATGTACCCGCGATTTAAAAGTAATTATATTACGTGTTACATCATAGTTCATATTGAACATTCAGCGGCTTTAGCGCTATAACACTTTTAAAAATGGACGCAGATAACAAAGACTGGTGAAGATGCAAATTTTGGCAGTCGAACAGAAAAGAAGTTCTGTGACCTTATTATGAGCTTTTAATCGAGGACTCTAAAACGCTCGGCAGCTCCGTCGCCCATACAAATCTACATGCAGATCTTACTAAGATCGAGCTATCGAGCTCTCGATTCGATAGATTGAGTGCTTAATTGAAAACTCATATTGGGTACCAAAGATTATAAGTATAAAGGCTGGGTACTGGTCGAGTAAATCAATTATAATAAAAATAACATTGGCCGTAAGTGTGCCAAGTGGTCCATCATTTTTAATATAGCCATAAAAACAAATAGAATGAGTGTCTCATGTGATCCCAATCAAATTAAATGAATGTTGCATAATTGTCATAATTAAAAATAATAATAAAGTAAATTGCAACGGCAAAGTAAATAAATTTATGCGCTTAATTTTTAATGTCTTAATTACTACATTATAATTGCTTAATTAATGTAATAAGCTATTTAGCGGTCGGACGGACCCTTCGGCTTTAGTTCTATGGATGAGTTTTGGTTTGATGATAACCACAGTTATGTTTAATATTCTATGATAACCAGACTAGATTGAAAATCTAAACCGAATTTGATTTAGTTATACTATTTGGAAGACTAGGACGGATAATGATATTTTTTAATTTTTATTTAATAGAATTGGAAATTTTCTTCATAAACCTTGCAATACATCTTATTGTTCATGAAATAATAAAAAAATCTGTTTTCTCTTTTGCTAAATCGATATTGATGTAAACGCATTCTGGCAGAATAAAGATTTTTACAGTGAATGAAATTTAAAGATTATATTCTAATAACTTGTTGGCCACTTATAACAATAGATACTCTTTCTGCTACGTTGTACATTCTACTAATACATCACGTTACATTATATAGTAATATTGATTGAAAATAAGTAGTTTAATTAGTATACATATTTTCAAATGTTGGTAGGCTTGCTTATGCTTTACAAAAACAACGAAATGTGAATGAAATGGCCAATAGAATCGACCCGAGCACTCGTGTCTGCCCTACCAAATAATTATTATCTCCCTCTTCTAGTGTCAGTCTGTACTACTCTTGCTTGACTTGACTAGGGTGACGTTACTGACGTTGTCTTGATATTAAAGAGTTGATATCGCATAATATTGTTGTATGTACCTACCTAGTACGTACCTACGGATAGTACGGCCGAATACTGGGGACTGAGCGAGTCTGGCGACTAGCCAACTATAATACTACAAACGAGTACGACTTGAAGCGAAGCGATTATCTGGCGAAGCGACAAAACGATTTTCATTGCGATTGCAATGTATCGTATCGGCGACCATTGCGTGTTTTGTGATGGTTCCTTAGTTTAGGAAGTTGTACTAATTTATATAATTTACAGTCGACTTGTGTTGTGTGTGTAGCGCCGATGGGCATAAAAAATAAAATACATACATTACTCAGGTGAATTATTTCACAGTGGCGTAACGTAAACATGATTACGTTTTATTTTTAAGACCATCGCGTGTACAATTTCCCGATCTTAGGATTTAAGCCTAAGGAGCCATTTACACATGTCGAAAAGTCACGTAGTCTATTTTGTTTGTGAAATGTCCGGTGGACATTTTTGATTGTGAAATCAAATTTTAATTAGGACGCGTGTTGTGTTTGTGGAAATGGATAGCAAGAACATCCAGAAAAATGCCATGCAGAAAAGTGCAGAGTTCACTTTCACTCCACCACCGGAGGCGCCCGTATTTGAGCCCACGCTTGAAGAATTCCTGGATCCATTGGGATATATCGCTAAAATTCGTCCTGTTGCAGAAACAACGGGAATCTGTAAAATAAAGCCGCCCGCACGGTGGCAGCCACCTTTTTCATTAGATGTGGACAAATTAAAATTTGTCCCACGAATACAAAAGGTGAATGAGTTGGAAGCCATAACACGCCTTAAGCTTTTGTTTTTGGAAAAGATACTAAAATTTTGGGAACTTCAAGGCTCGCCCCTCAAAATACCTATGATAGAAAATAAAACTTTAGATTTGTATTGTTTAAAATTTTGGGTAGATGAAGAAGGCGGATTTGATAATTGCAATTCGCCTAAAAAATGGCGTAAGATTGCGAATGCTATGGGCTATAGTCAGAACGCCCATGCGATGAATTTCCTTCGTAATAATTATGAAAAAATTTTGCTTCCTTATGAAATATTCGAAAAAAGCAAAGCTGATATTCTGAAAACAGTGAAAAAGACGGAAATTAAAACGGAAATTAAGGGTGAAGGTGCAGGTGGGAAGCATATATTTAAGGAAGTCCCACTGGAATCCATAACTCTTTTAAAACATGAAGATGTTAAAGATGAGAAACCGCACAAAAGTATCAAAAAGACAAAAACCGGCTCAGACATTAAGTGTGAAGAGAGCTCTCATCCTACTGTTGTTACTGAGGAGATGAAGAGGAGCAGAGAGCTACGAAGGCTGGCATGTTATGGACCAGGTCCAAAAATGCCAGGCTTAAATGATGAAGAGTTTGACATAACAAAATCTCGAAAGAGGCCAAGATATGAGCTGGATCCTCTAGCTATTTACGTCTGTGCAATCTGTCAGAAAGACCACAGAGATGATCTATTATTGATATGTAACGGGTGTTCTGATACTTACCACACATTCTGTTTGAAGCCTCCCTTAAACTCAGTGCCTGATGGTGACTGGCGTTGCCCATGTTGTATAGCAGAGGAAGTGCACAAACCTGCAGAAGCGTTTGGTTTCGCTCAGGCTGAGAGAGAGTACTCTCTTCAACAGTTTGGAGAAATGGCAGATAAATTTAAATCTGATTATTTCGGAATGTCGGGTCATTTAGTGCCTACAAATGTAGCTGAAAAAGAATTTTGGAGGATTATTTCTTCCGTAGAAGAAGATGTTACGGTAGAATACGGTGCCGATTTGCATTCCATGGATCATGGCTCAGGTTTTCCTACCAAGTCATCGTTGAATTTGTATCCTGGTGACCAGGAATATGTTGACTCAGGATGGAATTTAAACAATCTTCCTGTATTAGATGGTTCTGTTTTAAGATTCATAAATGCAGATATATCTGGCATGACAGTACCGTGGATGTACGTTGGGATGTGCTTCTCAGCTTTTTGTTGGCATAATGAAGACCATTGGAGTTATTCGATTAATTACCTGCATTGGGGCGAAGCTAAGACATGGTACGGGGTACCAGGGAGTGGAGCAGAATTGCTAGAGACTGCTATGAAGGCGGCAGCTCCAGAGCTTTTTAAATCACAACCCGATCTACTACATCAGTTAGTAACAATAATGAACCCGAATATATTAATGGCTGCTGGTGTGCCTATATACAGAACTGATCAACAGGCCGGAGAATTTGTAGTTACATTTCCAAGGGCTTACCATGCAGGGTTTAATCAGGGATATAATTTTGCCGAAGCAGTAAACTTTGCTCCTCCAGATTGGCTACGGATTGGACGAGAATGCATAACACATTACAAAAATTTGAAAAGATTTTGTGTATTTTCGCATGATGAATTGATTTGTAAAATGGCATTGGAAGGGGATCGTCTCGATTTAGAAACAGCATTAGAGACTCAAAAGGAACTTGTTAATGCAACAGATGAAGAGGGTCGCCTGAGAGCGCAAATCGCGAAGAAGGGATTGAAGAATGTACACCGTACAGCATTTGAGTTGCTCGGTGACGATGAACGTCTTTGTGAAGTATGTAAAACCACATGTTTCCTGTCCTCCGTTTCCTGTAAAGATTGCAAACACATGGCTTGTTTGCAGCATGCAGATGAATTTTGCAAGTGTGCCTGGGAAAAGAAGATACTTAATTATCGGTACGATATGGATGAATTACATATTATGTTGCAGACTATTGACTTTAGAGTTAATAGTTTTGACAAATGGATGACAGAAACCAAAAATATATTGCTCCCTACGGCACCTGATATTGGAAGGTTACAAAAATTGAAATTATTGGTTGACGAGGCAGAGGAATTAAAAATACCAAAGTGTTCTCTATTAACACAATTGAAAGATCAATACACGAAGGCTACTGAGAATGTCGAACCGATTGTCATAGAATTAGATGATGATTAAATAAGTCATATTAATTTCATGTTATTGTGAGTGACTGTGTTAGTACAAAATATGATTCCATAGTATTAATACTTTAGCGTTAATTTAATTTTGTAACTTAATTTCATTACAAATAATTCTAATAACGGTGTATAATTACATCACAATGGGCAGTTGAATAACAATATTGTTAAAGATTCCCTTCATTGTATCTTAATATTTATATCATCACATTTTGTTTTATTACACTAGTGTAGTGCTTAGTATTAAAGATGATTATAAATAATTTCTGTCACTTAAAGTTTAATGTATATATGCAACATGTAAGCATAAGGATAGGGATATAATTCAAATTTCCTTTTATGCGCACGACTAAGCAATTGGGCTTAACATATCCCACCGTTTTATTATAATTATCTATATATATTGTATGATACAGGGGATTACTAAATTCCTCTGTAAAAATGATTAAGCTTTATCTATGATATAATTCTTTGCTTTTTTGTTGTTATTGATCTCAATGAGTATTACAGTACTGAATTAAATTAGACTAACATATTGAGTATGCTAACACACTTCCAGTGCTATTAAAATTTCCATTTTATTGGCAGTATCTAAATATAATCACTGTGTTTATTGCCACTTATGAATACACAAATATTAATTACTGATTTTTATAGTACTGTATTCGGTGATATTTGAAGAAAATAATGAATTGGATAAGATACTTATGGAAAAAATTATAAATTAATGCTAACTACTATTTGAGTTTTGATTTCATTGATTACTTATCGTTTCTATGTAAAATTCTGTTATTCATGTACAACTCTTGAATTCAATGATTGACCATTTTTTTTAATCAATTGCAAAATAATTATGTTGACTTAAAAATTAAAAATATAACAAGATATTCCATACTCGATAATTTAGCTTTGCTTACTATAATTACTTATATAGGCTATAATTTAGAAGCAGTTGCATTGAATAGTATTTTTGTTGCAATAGAAGCTATTTTTCAATTTGATGTAACCAAATATTGGCTCAAAAATAATTCTGTAGGTAACTTGTTTGTGGTGTGTAATTGTGATGTGTTTAGAAGTATTAAGCGTAATGGTCTAAGATCCGAACTGGAGCCGACCTTCACCCATTTGTTTAATGGATGAAAACTGTTTTATATCAAATTTAGAATGTTACAAAATATATCGTGAGAGGGTTGGCTAAAAAATCCTGGTCAGACTGTTTTTAATTAAAAGTTCAAAAATAGTTAGTATGAGAATTCCAATGCGTGAAAAACATGAATTTTCTTAAAAATGAGCCTTTTCCTCCAGTTTGTCACATATCATTCTTTGGTAGGATTTGATCCTTACAAGCGACACTATCCGATAGCATAATAATACTGCACGTGATGTTTTTTTGTAAAAATGACCTATTTTTCAAAAAATCACATGCTATATTATTATGCTATCTTATAGTGTCGCTTATAAGGACCAAATTTTTTAAAGCCATGGTATGAGGCACATTAAAGGAAGATGCAATTTTTAAAGAAAGTACATCTTTTCATACATTTGCATAGTAAACATTTTTGAAGTTCTAATTAAAAAGGGACTGGCCAGGATCTTTTTAGCCAAACCACTCGCTAATTATTTTTGAAACATACTAAAATTGATACAAAACAGGTTTCATCCATTAAACGGATGGGTGAAGGTCGGCCCTAGTTCGCATCTACTATAAAGTGACTCAAAACATAACTATGTATTCTGTCAAATGTAAAAGCTACAATTCCACAAGCACATAAAAAGTCTCAATGATATTTTCCTAAATATTGTGTAGTGTTTGTATCATGGAAGTAAAAGTCGAATATTGTGGCTACTGTAATAAGAGGCATCTTCTGAGTCTTATGCAGGTAAACCTAAAGATAACTTTTTAAAAGCACTAAAAGTCAAATTTATAGTACCTAAGTGCAATAATTAAGAACCTATCTGTACTAACATTTTGTAATTACTGAAACATAATAAAAATATCACAGTTATAATAGAATAAGATATTTAGAATAATAATTAGGAGAAAGTAGTATGATGTTAATAATAATAATTTATTTTTACAGGGCGTGATCATTGTTTTCAATTTGTATTCGAATGAATAAAGGCTATGATATGTAAATATGAACAGACATGTTTTAGCATAAAGTTAGCCAGTATTCCTATTTGTCATAATGTTACTACAATAAATGTTATAATGAAGCCAGCATTTCACACTGTGGTTTTATAAGAAGTATATTTGCCATTTATTTGACTGACATGTATTTCACTTAGAATAAGTTTAGTTTTATCTAACATTAGTGAGTGTAACGGTTAATGTCTTTCGTATTTTCAGTTGCACATTTTTTTACTGTGATCCAGAAATATATTTTAGGTAAAGAAGTAGGTATTCAGTTTGACTTTATTCTATCTTAACTAGTGACTCCTTACGTTTTCTACAATGTCCGTGTAGTAGTAAGTTAAAGGTAAAGGTGTCCAGGATTTATTACTTTGAGCTGCGCTTGTTTTTTCTAAAATGTCTAATACTTAAATCTGCATGAATTATAGAGTGAGTTATTATTAGTTAAACACAAGGATGTATTAGAATTACAATTAAATCTATAGCTAAACCTTTTGTTTTATTGTCGAATTACCCGATTTCCATGAATAAAGTAGGTGCCTATCTATTTTTGACTGACTTCCCAAAAGGAAAGAGGTTACTCTATTCGTCGTGTATATATATATTTTATTTAATGTGTAGTAAATACCCAAGGATGTAATAAGAAAAACTGCTTAAGCTGTGCTAATTTTATTATATAAATTGTGTATAAAACATAACAATCCTGCAACATAATTCAAAGTTACCATTAAATAAATTATTTGGTACTACAAAAAAATACATGATAGATGAGATAAATTAATTACGAACATAAGTTGCAACTTGTTCTGTATGTTACCCTTGTTTAGTCTCAAATCTTTCGAAAGACATGTACACCAGTTTTTTTTTATAAAAAAGGGGTTATTCTAGAGTGTGGGTCACAAGGGTCATGATTCCCCCAAAATCGTACGCGTCAAATTGAAATTCCTTTTAACAACAGATATTCTATGAAAATTAAAAATATATAACTTCCTGCTTACATTAAAAAAATATAATGCAAAGATAGAAATTCAAAATGGTCAAAATTATAAAAACATACATTTAAAATGAAAAAAATGGTCTAAATCAATTAAATTTCGCTTATGACCCCCACCCCTCCCTCCGAAATTCAAGACTGCATCTACTCCTTTTATAAAGTACACAGTATAACAAAGTAACAGGCGTGCAAAGTTTAGCAACGTTATTCGTTAGTCTCTCAAGTCGATGTCCACACTAATACTTAGAAAATTCCTAGTATTCCTGAATATTCACGTAAATATTCTAATGATTCGCCCACATAACACAGACAAAAGGGTAACAAACAGAACGAGTTCTAACGACAATAATATTAAATAGGCCTTATTTTAATTGTTACGTATACATCGTAGTAAATGTCAAACTATAGTTAATTACAAAGGAAAAAGAAATTCAGATCGATACAATTTGCATATTTGAGGAATGTTAACATTGATATCTCAATATTTAAATTTCATACAAAAATAAGGAATTAATTGATTAAGTACAGAATATCACAACCTTAAAAGATTAAGCCAAGCATAATACTGATAAATTATTTGAAATCAGTGACAGCGAAGCATCGGTATCAATATATCATTAATTACAATGATAGGTATTTTATCCATTTGTGCGTACGTTGCACGGACTAAGAAGAACTAATGGAATTGCGAAGTATGACCAGCTGCTAGAGATGTGCAAAATGGTTTATAAAATGTATTTATATACAAAATGTTAATACTTTTCAAATTTGCTATATGAAATGCAAAATACAAAATAGGCTTTCCTTTTGTATTTCAAATACAAAATACGTATTTTCAATATACTTTTTCAAAATAAAATACTTTGTTTTTAAATTTTTTTATGTATTTTCAGCGATTGATTTGCGATGCCGCGACTGATTTACGCAATTCAAGCCCTATTGTGTGCGGCTAGCTTTAACAAGTGGGGTCCCACTTCGAGAATAATCGCTGAATATGTACAATAATAATAATTAATAAGGAAAAAAGTTCGAATAAACATTAGGGACGTCGAATGATAAGAGCCAGATCATTCCAAAAAAAGTTTAAAAGAAAGATTTTGATAAGACCCACCAAAAAGTATTTTGCATTTTCCAAATATAAAATAATTCCGGAAAAGTAGTTCAAATAAAACACAAAATCAAAAAGTATTTAAAATACAAAATACAAATAGGCATTGTGTGCAATTTATATACTATTATTTGAAAAATGTCACATCTCTAGCAGTTGCATTGAATCCGTTGTCGCCAAACCCAAACTTTCATTTTGTTTTGTTACATATACACTACTAAAGTAAACATTTTATTAGTCTTTTATAATTAACTGAAGACTGTTCTAAAACATTTTAAAACACGCAGAATGAATACTGACAGTTACATGTGCCTAAGTTATTAAGATTTATTTTACTACAACATTTAAAAGTAATTACGTCATTTTGTGATTGAAAAATCGATCAGATCAATTGGGTAGATTTGGCATTATTATTGGCAGGTTCGACAACAATATTTGCACTGCACGCATATATGGTTTTAAGCCCATTAAACTTACGTGTGTAAAGTTTATCGTAACAGCGCATAAAAGTGAAACACACGCCACGCCTACTTCGCACTTCCATTAGAATCTGTTTTTCCGTGGTACGGTGTTTTGTGGGTATTATCATAGATGTAACACTTCGAAAGAGATCGATGTGTACGGTAATTTGGGACACATGCATAGCAATGCGTGCTTGTTACGTAAGTCGTTCATTTACAATTCAAACTGGCACACAAATTGTAACAGCATAATTACGAAGTCGCGCACAAATGAATGATATAAATTACTTAAATCTATTTCAACGAAACGAGAATATTAATACGTTTAAATATCTTCAGGTACACTTTAAAAGCATATCTAGTCTTATTTATATATCAATAAATAACAGCGGACCCTTATTTAATAATTAAGCGTGTGTGCAATTTTTTTATGTGATAAATAAAAAAATACAAGAAAAGAAAGTCGCCGCTGTAAAATGTCGCACAATCTAAAATTGTCGCTAGGGCTGCCCCTGGTTTTTTTATATGACATGGAAGTAACAAACGAGCATGCAGTTCACCTGATAGTAAGTGGCTACTGCCGCCCATGGACATCTGTAGTCGACCCTGGATAAGATAAGTCCTACCGAAGGTCGACCACAGA
>DWNM01000285.1:0-11982 GCA_018250375.1 Narcosius parisi helen
TTCTCAAAGGCGTGTGAAGTCTACCAATTCGCACTTGGCCAGTGCGGTGGACTATGGCCAAATCCTTCTCATTCTGAGAGGAAACACGTGCCCAGCAGTGGGGCAGTAATAAGTCGATGCTGATGTATGTATGCCCCACAACACAAACGTCTGAACGGATTTGAATATATGAGGTGTCATTGGATTCGTCGATATCGTGGGAGTAACCATGGCTACATTTTAAGCATTCGGGTTGTTTGTTTTTGTAATAATTTGCAATTTATTTACATTACAACTGCGGCCCGTGGACATCTATAATCAACCTTCCATAAGATTGGAATCCAACCTGAGGACGGCCTTAAATGTGTTAAACCCTTAGGACTAAGTTGGAACGCCTGGGATCGTGTAAGCGTCCCTCCCTTGTCACACCCTTCAAACGAGATTCGACAGCTACCGTCATACCTGTCATACCCATTTCTACTGACTACTGCTACCGTTTCTAATAATACCCAGGGGCGGACCTAAAGGGGGAGGGTGACTAATCACACACGTCAAATTTAAATACCTTAACGATCGACAATTTACGAATATTAAAAATAATAACTTCCTACTTTATTTTACAAAACAATGAAATCGAAAATAAGAATTCAATAATAATCTAAATTTAAAACAATACACTCCAAAATTTTTAATAATATGCGTCCTCCTCAATTCCAGATTGCGACCACCCCTGATACACTATTGTTATAAGGTAGCCCCTCGTTGTATCAGACCTTAAGCGGAGCTTGGCATTCCGATTTCATTAAGCTCATTACTAATCGAATAGCATTAACTGTTATTTGTTGTAATAAGTGTGTGTGTGCGGTGAGCAAGCGAACGGAGTGGACGTGTATAACTATTTGCAATAAAAAATATACTTTAGTGATAACGGACAATAGATCTTATAACAATCACAATAAAGTAAGTTTTAGTTGGTACGCATAAATTGTGCTTACGGCGTAACTGAACTAGCTACTGATCGACACGGAACGAAGTTGTGAGTAAAGGCCTAGTTTAACCATTATCAACTCTAATTCAACGGTTAACACTTGGTTAACAATCTACAAATATGAGTGTCCGTCGGAGTCCACCAGGAACGCCTAGTGGAATGGGAGATCTTCAAATACAACCCGAATTTCATGCAGAAACTAGTGCGCAACAAGTAACGCTCCGCAAGAGGAAAAAACCTGATGATGTAAGCAATTTAATTAATGATTTTGCTGATTTCCGCGAAGAGATATTATCACTCCTTCAAAACTTTACAAGTACACAAGACCGCAACTTAACAAAAATCTCAAACGACATATCTTCTATTAAACAACAAATTGTAAATATAGAACAAAAAACAAATAATATACTACTTGAACAAAATAAACTAAAAACAGAAATACAAGAATTAAATAACAGATACAGTAGTGCAGAAAACAAAATTGTGTCCCTAGAGAATAACATAAGAGGTATGGAAGAAAAATTCATAAATAAATCCAACCTAGTATCTCACTGCGAAGGTGTCCTATCTGAAATGCAAGAACGGAACTTTAGAGGAAGAAACATTATTGTTACCGGTATTCCAGAGTTAAAATCCACTAGTGCAGAGGAACGGCTAAAATACGACATACAGAAAGTAACAACAATCATAAGAAATGCAAAAATAGAGAACACAAATGCAATGCCGAGACGAATGCAATGTACGGGACATTGCATTCGTCTCGGCAAATACAAACAAAATTATTCAAGACCAATCAAGGCTATTTTTACAACTTCTGAACAGGCAAAATATATCCTAAAAAATAGACCAAGAATGGAAGATAATGTTAAAATTTACTCGGATAATACTCCCCAACAGCAGAAATACTTAAATATTGTGAAGGAAGAACTAGAAGCGCGCAAAAATAGAGGCGAAAACAATATCATTATTAAATATGTAAAAGGAGTTCCTAAAATAGTTGAACAACAGCCAAAAAACTAACAAATACGATCTGTAAAAATAAAGTAGATATACCCAAATCAATAACCTACCAAGTTGTGGAAAATTATGTCAATCTTACTACACATAAAAAAGCCCTAAAGTTCTTGTACTTAAATGCTAGAAGTCTTGTGAGACCCGGCAAGATAGATGAACTCAAATGCATACTAAACACCTTATACAAGATTCACGTTGTAGCAATCACGGAAACATGGATTAAATCCGAGTCTGAAGCCATTTCTCTAAATATACCTAATTATACGCATTATTTTAATTACCGCCCGGAAGGCCGAGGAGGAGGGGTATCAATTTTTATTCACAACGATCTAAAACACTGTTCGATTGAAAATTTTTGCAAAGACGATAATCACTACTTATGGGTACATATTGATAAATTTTGTGTAGATGTTGGCGTTATTTACAAACCGGAATGAACAAATGCTGAGAACTTCTTAGAAATATTCTCTGAACAGCTGAGAAAGAGTAAAAGAGCAGTCATTCTTGGAGATTTCAACTATAACCTACTAGAAAGAAAAAAAGATGCAACAGATTATAAAAATACACTAGAATATAATGGATATACCCTCTTAAATAAACTAAGTAAACAATTCTGTACGAGGGAAACTGCAGAAACGAAATCAATTTTGGATCATATCAGCTCAAATATAACTGGTCATCCGTTTCATCTGGCCATTATCGAAAGTGCAATGTCTGATCACAAACAAATTTACTTGGAAATGCTAAAATTACCACCCATTACAGTGCAGAAGTTTAAATATGAGAAAGTCAACTATGATTCATTATATAAATCAGTCAAATCATCAAATATACTAAGCCTAGATTACGAGTATTCCAAGATGGAAACAATGTTAATAAATATTATAAAAGCTAACAAAATTTCCAAGGTTAAAATACTGAACCCACCCAAGAAAGACTGGATAAATACAGATATAATTAAATCAATAGAAGAGAGAAACATCAAATGGGTAAAAACTGTGAAAGAGCCAAATAATGAGAAGATCAAAAAGGACTTTTTATTACATAGGAATAAAACTTTTCAACTTATACAGATAACGAAAAATAATTATTATTGTAAAGCATTTAAAGAGTGTAGGGGTAAGCCTTTAAAAATGTGGAAAATAATTAACGAACTATCTAACAATAAAATTAAAGATAGATACATACCATTAAAATTAAAAATCGATTCAGAACTTATAACAGATGACCAAAAAATTTGTAATCGTTTTAATGACTTTTTTTCAACTATTGGGACAATTTTAGCAGATAAACTACCAAAACAATATCATAACACTAATCAAATTCATGAAAATAAATGTAATGGCAGTATACTATCACATTTTAGACATACATGTTACATTGAAATAGAAAAAATAATTAACGGCCTAAACTCAAATACTAGTACGGGTGTCGACGGTATAAACACTAACACAATTAAATGCATTAAAGACTTAATATCCGAACCACTTAGTAAATGCATTAACAAATGTCTAGATATGGGTAATTTCCCCGACTCTCTGAAAATTGCAAAAGTAAGCCCTATCTTTAAGTCCGGTGATAAACTAGATCCTTCTAATTACCGTCCCATCTCAGTCCTCCCAGTTATTTCTAAAATTTTTGAAAAGGTTATTCATAACAGACTTAGTGATCACCTAGAATCTAACAACTTTCTTTTCAAAAGCCAATATGGTTTCAGATCAAAATCTAATACCTTAACAGCCACAATAGATCTTGTCACTGACCTGAAGATCAATATTGACAAGAAACAAATATCATTGGGTATTTTTATAGACCTGAAAAAGGCGTTTGACACCGTGAGTCACAAACTGTTAATTGAAAAACTAAACAAACATGCCAAAATTAGGGGAACAGCCCTAAAATTATTTAAGTCATATTTAACGAATCGATTTCAAGTCGTAAAGTTAGGTCAATACATGAGTAATAATAAGCTGGTAACCTGCGGCGTACCCCAGGGATCTTTGCTAGGACCAACTCTATTCCTGATCTATATCAATGATGTGCATGAAATAGGTTTACACGGTCATCTAACCCTTTACGCCGATGATACTTGCTTATTTTATTTTGGGACATCGATAGAAGATTTAATAAAACAAGCACAAAATGATCTTAACATTCTACAACAATGGCTCTTAAATAACTTACTAACTATAAACGAGTCAAAAACCAAATATATGATTTTCGCTGCAACAAATAAAACACTTAATAATTTTCCTCCTCTCACTATCAATAATGTAAACCTTCAAAGATCCAAAGAAGAAAAATATCTCGGCCTGATTCTAGATGATAAGTTGTCATGGAAACCGCACATTCAAAAATTATGTTCAAAATTAAATTCCCTCACAGGTATTCTGAAACGTATTTCTAGATCGCTTCCAATGAAAGTGCGCCATACAATCTATAACTCCCTCATAAAATCGCACTTGGACTATCTCATACAAATTTGGGGCTCCGCCACTAAAACTCATCTACATCCACTGCAAGTTGCACAAAACAGACTGATTAAAGTTTTATATTGTTACAATTTCTCAACACGAACATATAGAATATACAATGATACAAAAATACTAAACATAAAACAAAACTATATCTATAACATATGTATTTTGGTAAGAAACATACTTACGCGAGACGTACACTGCCGTATAAGTTTCACAAAAAAAATACAAGTACAAAAAATAAAAACAAGACATGCAAATAATATAATACTACGTGCTCCCAGGACTAAATACGGTAAAACTAGTATTCTATACGAAGGAGCACAATTATACAATAAACTACCGAAGGATGTAAAAGAGTCAAAATCTATATACATTTTTAAAAAGTCACTTAAAAAATACCTATTAAATTCTATATCAGTCTAAAAATAAAAAAGTAGTAATATTAACTCTTACATAAAAAAAAAACTTTTAGGGCTGATTATGCTAGTTAACAACAATTATTAATCTTTATCAATAATACATTCAATTAAATTTAACATTAACTTATTTATAAATTATAACAATTTATTAAAACATTTCATTATAATTTAATCTACATGAATTATTTTAAATGTATAAACTAAATAAACAACTTAATATATTTACATTAACATAAACACACTAAATGCTAAAAAAAAAAAAAAAAAAAAAAAAAAAAAAAAAAAAAAAAAAAAAAAAAAAAAACTAATGCAGTGTTCATCCACACGTACATGAATTAATCAATTAAAAAAAAAAAAAACAATACTATAACAATAATAATTAAAACCACAACAGTTAAATGAAACCACCGATCAATCAATAAGTAGGCACGCGGTGTAGTCGGGCCTTTCTGTTGATGAGTTCTGACTCGGTTAATGCTTACATACTAAAAATTGTCCACCTACCCACTCTTGCTCACAAAATTGAAGTAACACACTATTGTATTATTTAGTTCCTCAGTAAGTGATTGTAAATCTTTTTTGAGGAATAAAGAATCTTAAACCATAAACCATAAAAATTACATTGCAATAGTAGCTGCTATATGTTTTTACTCATCAATATAAGGGACGAGTGAGAGGCAGGTAAAGGATAGAAATCCTAACATCCATAGGATATTAATTTTCATTATATCTTAAGTATAAAAAAATTGACCATTATTTTATGAGCTTGTTTGTTGCACTGGCTGCTGCACTGATCTTTTTATGATTGCTTATTTCTTACATTTTATACTAGAATGTGTAAGTTTAAACAATAGGTAAAAATTATGTATGTAGTTGTAAGTTTAGTTTTTTCTGAAATTTTGGAGTACTCTATGTAATTATAATAATTACCTAATGCTTATACAAGCGTCATAAATGTATAATTGTAACGTGAAATACAAAATCACGATAATATGTGTGATGAAGTTTTTTATTGAAATACCCTAAAAAAAATTTATTTTGATCCTAATAGACAATTGACTCTCAACCCCCGATATTATCATGCAATAGATATATTTTATTATAGTATTAGTGTGACAGAAAAATAGAGGTGGTCCACAAGAATGACTTACCGCATCTTATTAAATATACTATGTATAAATAAAAAAGATAAAGATATATATATTAAATTATCTTATTAAATATAATTACCGATGTATGACAAAGGCAAGTAACTAGTGTTGGTGCAGCTGAAGAATTATTTTGCGTTGTTCTACATACAATCATAATTAAAGTAAATTTCTTTGAAGGTGGTCGAATCCTTTGGGGTTCTACTACGGAGCCACTACTGCCACTTTTGTCTGATAACAGCAGTGTCCAGTGATGCCGTCTTCTGTTTTGAAGGATATGGTGAGAGTCATTATTTGAGGCATTCCAACTACAGAAATTGACAGAAAATGTATCTATGTAACAATAGGATAAGTGGTACACATGCAAACCATAACTGCCTGCATGCACAAACCTGCATAAGCCCTATTATGCCCGTAATCAAATATTATTTTAACGACAGTCGCTATGTAGGAAAATTTTAATAATTATTTACATTGGAGATAACATAGTGGTGGGTATGTACCTAAATTAGAATATGAACTCCGATATCTCAATAAAACACTGATTTCACGACATCTCTTTATTTATAACATTAAATCTACAACGACAATCTTTAAAAGAGAAAAATTTTCTAGAATTATTACATATCAACATCAAGTAAATAAGTGATATTTCTTAACAAAAACATAAATTATATCTATAACACAATCTGTTACGGCTCGTCATATTTGGAGGTAATAAGAAAATAGTGTCTATTCACAGAAACCATATTACTTTCATTATTTAAACATTAAACCATAATACGTGTAGTTATTAGTATCTGCATCGGTACTAAGAGTTTAATACTTATAGACGAATCCATTGTTCTTGCACGAGGCATTGCTCTCTGTGAATATGCACTTCACGAGTGTACAACAAAATATAATTTGTTCTGATTAAAATGATCTACTGATTACATAATTCTTGTATCACACTAAAACCATGCTTAATATTGATTAAAACATCGATCAACATCTAAGTAAAACACGCTAATATAGACTTAGTCTACAAGTTTTCTTGGATATATTATTTAATATAGAATCAGTTAACTTTCTCCGTTTTCAAAATATAGCAGGTGAAAAAGCTGTTACGATCTCTGTAGGCTTCAATTTACTACAACTGTGCAACGTAGGAAGTTAACTAATATCACGATATTATAGACATCAATGAAGCTAGCACGAATGTTTTGATTGATATGGCTCAGAAACACTGATAAAGACGGCAGACATAATTAGTAGCGAGTGTTGAGTGGTAATGAATAAAAAGTACCTATTCAAATGTTTTTTTTAATAAATAACATGAGAAACAATTTATAATACAATACTTATAAACAATCAAAATATTGCTTTATGATCCGTAAACTTTGTATATAAACAATAATCAACTATATAACTCCCTAGCTTTTATGACGATCATCCGAGGGCCGGCTGGTTCACTTTTACAAGAAACTTATCGGGCGTGGTATGTTTTAGCACTTTTTATGTACATCTAAATAAATCTACTCTCTAAGCGTTATTTTTTAAAATAATTTACTATTAAATAGCAATAGAAATAAATAAGAAAAATATACAAAATAAAATGCGTGATGCTCTAAGCGGACTAAAGCTTTCACTTAAGCGAGTAATGACATGAGTACAGATCATGTGAATAAATATAAAATGGTAAGTTATATTTAAAAGCACGACATCTTTGTAACTAAGTGTGTGTAAATTTTAAAGTGTTACAATATAAGAAGATTAAATATGTAAATGATTTATCTGAAACGTATTATATTTATGTTTTTTTTACTAAATGTGTGGCTAATAGGAGGCCTTTATTAACCGACAATACAATCTTTGTAATATATAACATTCTCTATAATACAAATTCAACATATAAAAGTGTGGCGTAAAACTTGTAAAATAATTATCTATGTTGGAGACATAACTTCAACAAAACAATAAAGTATATATATACTTATATTTTATATTGTATATACAATATGGTGCTTCATAAACAGGCCTTATTTCTCTGCTTTAGCACGTAGTTTCAATATCAATATAATTGTGTTGGATGTAATCCAATAACCGCAAGAGTTGTTGGCCACTAAAAAGAATGACTAACAATATAAATCTAGTCATTACGTAGAGGCCCTTCTACTGCAGTATTTAGGCCTCCCCTAACTCTCACACCACTTCGAGAAACTCACGAGTGCCTTTAAACTTGGGTCTCCTATAAAAATATTATTATTATCTCAAGATGGGCTTGCTACAAAGAGATACCATACTGCCAAAACAAGGTTAATAAAGTGTAAATATTACTGCATGAAAATGTTTGCCCATTTAGGCGCACCATATTGTGTCGCTTCCAGTGTTGCCAGATATATCGGCATTCATAATAATATTATTATTCTTATATTAATACTAATAAAATTTAAATATCATACATTAAAATTAATAAAATGTACCACTATTAAAATTTATTAAAAAGAAAGTAGAATTATTTCTTTATTCTGATTAATGATAGTGTAACTTAGCTACCAATAATTTCCAATGCACCTTACACGATTTAGATAGACATATAGACCGATTAAATAAGAAATATATAATTTTATTCGCAAGAAACAACATTCTAGCGTAAACCTAACAATAAGTCAAATAGATACATAAAAATTATAAACAAATTATATATATATATATATATATATTCAAGAAAAATGACACAATATTGTAATATTGTGTAGAGGAGTGTTATGTTATGCCCATGCATATAACTCCTTAATTAATTCGGATCAAATCAAAAAATAAAGACAGGCGGTACATATTTCAACAATGGGACATTGCACTGAAGTTACTGAAGTTTCAATATTACATACAAACTGAATTTAGCGTATCATTAGAATTCCAAAGTAACTGAATAAAATAGTAAATTATACTTATCCATTATTTTACATTAGTACTTTACTACACCTTATTTTTGTAAAGAAAAATATAACTATCAAGACAGACCGTTTTCTTAATTTCAATAGACAGTTAAAATATATATAGTATTTTATAACAATACTAATGTCAATTTGAAACTACTAGCGTTACATTCATATTAATAAATATTAAATAATGCAGTTTGCATGTAATAAAACTATAAACATTAACAAACGTGGTATCGAACTACAGGGTTACGATTCGGGTACGATCATCCCTTCTGTAGTCTGGCGAATAAAATTCACATTTATGGTCATCATTAAAATAAATCATTATTTTTTTAGATCCTTTGTCACGTGTCACATTTGTGTGGCGTACGGGGGGTATGCCCCACAATTTTTTATAACAAATACTGTCAAAACTATTTTCAATAATGTATCTGCAAATTTATTGAAAATAAATTTTAGTCGAATTTGACGTTACGAATTTTTCAATCTTTTTATTCCCCGCAGCCATATTACACAAATCCCCTAAAAGTGAGTCGCAATTAACGGATGATCCGTAACTATTATAATTTATGGTCACTATTACTAAAAGGTATTCATAAAATACAAAAGTAGTATAGAATACCTAAGTCCCGTTTCGTCACGGGCTATGGTGACAAAGTCGGGATAAAACATCGTAGACAGTATTAAGCTCGATCGTTGTGAAATCTGCGTCAATGGTCAATCTATATACATATCATCGACGAAGTAACCCAATAGACTTTAATTCAATCAAGTTCTTCAATAAACTTTATTTTTACATTATGAAGCGTCAATCTCCGAATAACAAATCATTTGGATTACGTACAAGCCCTGCACTTATATATTAGATAATAAATAACATGTTATGCAACGCCATGCATTTGCATATATATATACACAAATATCTAGCATTTTACTTGTACCTACGATAATGAAAGATTGTCTGGCAGATAGACGTCAAAGGACGAGTA
Organism: Narcosius parisi helen; assembly: GCA_018250375.1. Classification (NCBI taxonomy): domain Eukaryota; kingdom Metazoa; phylum Arthropoda; class Insecta; order Lepidoptera; family Hesperiidae; genus Narcosius; species Narcosius parisi. The sequence continues at coordinate 9,945 of DWNM01000285.1, forward strand.
GACAAGGACCCAATTCTAGAACAGGAGTCGAAATTCCTCATTTAGATATTTGTCTGCCTAGGGTTCTAACCCTGAACGTCATAATAAACATTGTTATTCTGAAGTCGTCATACGTACTTATAATAAATAAATAAATATTTTTGAACTACCGTTCATAGACTTCTCTAAGTAATGTCCTTAGTTTAGCTGTTAGGAGTCTATTTGGTTACTTCGCATGACTTAACATACCATAACATGTTCGTTTTTATTCCTTTGATTTCTCTTCATATTTACATTAAATCGGGTATTAGCTTGACTTAGTTGTCTATTTTCATTGTAGCTCGATTGCATTGAACTTGTTTTAATACTGAGATCAAACTTTTCAATTGTTGATATCCATAGTAATCGTAATTCTTACAAGTTACATATTGTAAGTGTACATTATCATATGTACTTCTGATTAACATCAATAATATAATTTTATTATATGTAATGCCCCGTTCACACAAGATTATCTTCAATCGAAGCGACTATTTTTCATGTGGCAATAATAAAAATTGGTATACATCTGGAGAATCCTAAAAAATAGTGAAGTTTCATTGAATGAAAACCAAACAATCATATAGTGGATTTGACACAATCCATATCTGGTGGAAAGGCACCCTAAGGGCAGGTACCCATCACAACAGAGATGATTGGAATGAAGCTGTGAGTCATAAATAATGAAGGGAATAATGTTATACAAACATTTCTCCACTTCGGTGGGTACGTGGCTCTATTGTGGGTACATACTTGTACGAGACATCGGATTATAATCCTCGTCACGTGTCATTTATGTAGTTTTCAGAGTTAATTTTGTACTATTTTGAATATTTGTACATAGATTTTCATAAAGTCTGCGCTTAATATTTGTTAAATGTGTAACGTTCAATTCGTCGTAACATTACAAATGCAATTGTAATATCGACAGTATTCGTCGATTGATTTATAGAAATCTTGTATCAACCGGGACTTATACGCAAACTTAGTATATACAAAGATATTATATATGACTAGAGGTTCACGTGACAAACGACACGTAGTGACTTCGTAAACGTGTGAGAACCACCACCGTATACACATTAATATGATTGTGTGCGTGAGATGTGTATTTTCTATACGGACTGATGTGTAGGTTAACAATTATTACAGTTAACAATTTCACAAACGTTGGAACTAAGTTGGAACGCCCTATGGCATAAAATAGGGTGCTTTAGGGTAATTGCGAGCGAAAATTAAATCAGTATAATTCCGAACGAAGCTCAGGAGCGGCTTTAAAGTTGCTTTTAATTTGAAGGAATTGACTGAGCTTGGAATTATACTGATTTAACTTTTGTCCGAAATTACTCCGAAACACCTATTAACATAATTTAACATTAGTTAAATCATCAATCATATCTCACCAATCTCCATAATTGCAGCGTTTACTTGGGGACTAAATTGGCACGCCTCATATACTACAATAACGCTTGTATCGTGATCCATAATCATATAAAATTTCTTCGACATTACTATAACAAGCAGATCTAAGGAGGAAATCAAAAACGCCACACTTTGAGGAACACTGACACAAGGGAGTTGTCCGTTAGTGCACTACACTTTGGAGCCAATTGCGTCTGTGCTAGTTGTCTCTTGGATCAGGACGTGGAAGAAGCTGGTGGGCTCGAGGGTGTTGTACAGGGCAATGTAGACTACAGACACAATTACCAAGAAAGTGAATTTGAACTCCCACCTCCCACTCATGCGAACAAACCTGCCGACAGACAAAATGTGTTTACATAATTATTTCACCATTATTTTCTACCAACCCTATTTGTATACCCTTCAGGGTGTGGCAAGGGCGAGGTCCTTATCCAAGGCGTTCAAACTTAGTGCGCAGGGGTAGTAACGCATCTGTGACCGACATTATGTGTGACACTAATCTTAGTTGGGGTTCATTACCGATGTCCATGGGCGGCAGTAGCCACTTACCTTCAGGTGGACTGCATATCGCGTTTGCTATTACAACTTTATAATACAA
>DWNM01000286.1:0-11962 GCA_018250375.1 Narcosius parisi helen
GTAATGATAAACGCAGTATTTGCAAAATGATAGTTTCGAGATAAACGCGTTTTAGTGATTTTCTCAAATCTCTACTCGATCTGTTATTCAAACAGATTTTTTTTTTATTTACAAGGTACATAAAAGTACTATTAATTGTTTAGTTTAGAATTTAAACCGCTATTTTATGGATTATTCTATTCTCTTCTTATAGATGATAGTTACTGCATTTATGTTATGAATTCACAAGAGATCTAGTGCAAATACTACATTTCTCGGTACGTTTTGACCAACTAAAAGAATAAAAGAAATATATATTTTTCTTTTACCCACATTTGGATAACACTGTTTTGATGCAATTTCTGCAAAAACGGGATTTCCCAAAAATGCCAATTACTGCGTTCTTCGTTACGAGGGCAGAATAGTAATGTATCAAGGGAAATCTTAGGATATATTTTACGAAAGTTCATAGTAAAGAAGGTGTGGAAGGATAATTTTTATGGTCATGATCACTGCGTCGGCTCTACTAGTCTTCATTAAATAATAATAATAATAATAATATTCAGTAGAATTAAAAACGACAAGTTTCTTATGTTGAAATAATTAAACCACACATTTATTTAAGCAAAAAGATAAAGTTTAATGAGCCGTTCCAATCATACTTACACCTCGAATTTAAAGATAACTGGGAATGGCTATCGGTCCCATACTATGTCTGTGAGTATCTTTCTAAGATCCTCATTGAAACTTTTCAGTACGATTCCAGATTGGAATAAGCTTTATTTAATCAGTATTCTTGGGACGAACTCTAAAGGACGAAGGACTAAGTTCAAGTACAGATATTTTTGCATACAATAATAGTAAAAGGTTAGGAATATTTGGAAATTGGTCACTGGATTAAATCAGCTTTATATTCGTTTTGCTTGAAACCTAGAATTTTCTGTTTTATATAATACATTTAATAAATATTAATGCAAATACATATTCACATATATATTGGTATTAGGAGAATGCTTTCCCCCAATCAGGAATAGAATCCGAAACCAGGATACCGCAAACTAACCTTACCACAAAAAAACATAAGATAATTAACCTGACATGAGGACCACCATCCTTACTAATGTTATAAGTGTGAGTTTGTTTGTTTGTTACGCTTTCACGTCTTAACTACTCAACGGATCATGATGAAATTTTGCATACACGTTGTAAGGTAATAGAATACCTTTCATCCCAAACAAAAGTAGTGTTCCCGCGGGACAGCAAAATAACTTTATAATGCGTTTATAATAACAGTTGATTGTATATCGGATCCGTTTGACAAAGAGTAGCTACTAAACTAGTACTAGTAGAGAGGTTATTTTTTGTACGCCATAATTGTATTGTATTTATTTTTTATAACGTGAGTATCGAGGAAATTTCACCCAAATCTCTAGATCTTCATACAAGGACGTTAATTTAGCATATCGCTGTTCATATCTGTAGTAATAAAGCATTGTTTGTTTGACTAATTCATACACGTCACTCATACGGTCGATAGCAAAATGTTAATCATCTTTATAAATTGAACGATATGAAACAAATATTTATGTAACAGGTAAGGGATAAAACAAACAAACAGAAAGTAGTATACAAGTATTTGTTCCAAATACGAAATATTTCTTAGTAGACCCAGTAGTTTCTTAGTAGTAGAAACATTATGAGGTACAGTAAAACTTTCTCTACACAATATATATAAAAATATAGGTACATAAGATTTCATTAAAAACCTCAATTTACTTATTTATTTAGTTTTATTTATTTTTGGTATTATTTTTATTCTATTTCGCAATATATGTCATATTTAAATTTTAGAAAATATTTACAATGAAATTATCTTGTAACAGTTTTAATAGATTAAGTTGCTACTTACGTTTGAAGGAAAACAGTTTGTGACATAAAACAAAGAATTTTTTAAATGTCATGTTCTTTATAAAACTTTAATTTTTATATTGTTCCCTACTTCCCATTCTCTTTTTCTATTGTTGGGAATCTCCTTAACATTTTTTGTTATGTTGCTGAGATTTCTAGATGTTATTTCTACGTCTCTTTAAAATGATAACATTAAATATAACATAAATAAGTGGAAACTTCACTGATTTATGTTTTATTTTTAAGTTAGATAAACCTGTATTATGTAATTCGTTTGTTTCCTACATAAATAAATAAAATGTGCTGTTAAAATTATGTTTACGTCACTACGCTGTTTGTATACAGTTTAAACTGTTTACTTTCTTTCAATTTCTCATTTATAAGTAACGGCTATTGAAATAGGTATATTTTTGTGACATATTTTTGTATTGATGTTTATGTGGTGCAGAAAATATTTTTTATATGTATAATTTTAACAAGAGTATTAAGGATACTCTAAGGCTCCTTATTATTACATATTGATAACGAAATAAAACAAGCCTAAAAGGCACCTCATTATTTTATATCAATGACAAAAAAACATTTCTTATTTGATGTACACATATATTACGTTTATTTTTTTAGAAAGTCTAACTTGTATTCTTTTAAAGATAATCATTATATCTACATTAAATCCTATCAAGCTAGCTAGTAGACCGCAACAATCATAAAAAGCAGTTATATAAGTACCTACATAGGTAGGTATATAATAAGATATCTGTAATGTTACATTTGTCTACATAACTGTACATGATAACATTATGTTAGCACGGGATATCAATACATCACTACGCCTTTTAGGTGAGTAGATTAAGCTTTTACGATAGTTTTGTACTAACTTTATTGCTTCAGATAAAAATAACTACGTCATATAATTCGTCGTCAATCCATCACTGACCCACTGCTGGGACTCCTGTTAAACCGGGGCTTAGGTCATAGTTTACCGCGCTGGCCATGTGTAAATTGGTAGCCTTCACGCACCTTTCAGATTTTTAAGGGGTCTCACACTTCACGATGTTTTCTTCTAACCGCCTTTGAAAAATTAGAGGTGTCTGGGATTTGAACCTCGGACTTCTCGATTGACAGGCTGACTATCAACCACCAAACTATCTTCCTTCCATTATTTCCATTACTTGCTTACTTATAATTATAATACCATAATATAATTGAATTATGAATATACGGCATGAAATTGAATTTACTTTAAATTAAACTCGTTAGTTAATTGGGTTAGACTATGACAGCATTATATTACCACCGCTTATTTCTGCGTATGTTCAGATTGAGAATGGAGATGGAGAATTTATACGATGGGTTCAAACTTAACCCTCGGGAGCAGTACATCTGTGGTAACCGTTTATTATTGTGAAACATTTCGACCTTTGGAAACCCTCAAGCTGTATCAGCTAATAACCCTGTTGCTATTAAGATAAGTTATCAGCACATTAACAGGTTACAGCGGTCACGTCACTTTCGACGGCTTTGACAAGACAATAAAGCTTTTCACCAAAATGTGTTTACAACATGTGTGTGTAATCACAAAGTGCAAACTGATGTAAATATGTGTGTTTTTCGACAACGTTTTGGAATATTTTGATATGTACATTGCATTATTAATATCACTAACTTTCACCTGATGCGGCAACAGGTTGATAGCGACCATCCTCTAAAATGGATTGGAAGCAGGGGTGGTCGCAGCTCGAGATTTTTCGTTGGGGAAATTTGATTTAGACCACTATGTTTCGTTTTAAATTTATATTTTTAATTTTTTTTTGTTTCAAATTTATTTTTGTATAAATAGGTACTCGTTTTTGCTTTTAATGTTTAAAAAATTTAAGCAGGAAGTTGTATAATTTGACGCGTACGGTTTTGGCAGGAAATACCCTGTGACCTTTGAAACCCATCTTCCCTTCATTGGAAGTTTAATGTTAAAAGTTCATGTGGTGGTTAACTAGTTGTATTATTATAAAAAAAATCGACTGCTTAAAAATCTAGCCCATGGTCACTCCCAAAATTTAGACAAATCCAACGAAACTTCATGTTAAAATCCGTCAAGCCATTTGGGCCGTAGAGAATGCCAAAGAATAAGACATACATACATACGCTCAAAGTGATTACATAATACGTATAGCAAGATTTTGCAACATCGTCCCAACCACATCCTAACAAAACACATGTCATATCCAAAATATGATTTTAGGATGCTTTCATTGTAACTTGTAGGATGGCCGCATGCGTAAGTAAAACTAAAACCCGTCTGTATTATTACAAATAGAGCGTATTTTTACATCTATTTTGACTAAGTTCACTTTACATATTACAGTAATTTTAATATTAGTTTTAAAAAATCATTTATATGAAATGAAATGAATTTCATTTCATTTTATAAAAATTAAATATGAAAACTCATTGAAAAAAAAAACACGTTGTGACTCCTATTTAATTTATTGTCATTTATTATTATGTAATCATTAGTGATAAATTAATTTGGCATTAAAAAATATGACATTAATATACTGATACAAATACATCATTAACATCAACATCAAATACCTAACGATACTTCTAACAATTTTAATAACAGCAAACTTCGCCGAAATATAAAAAGATGCGCGTCACAAAATTTCGTCTTTTCAGCGCAATTTGAATAACAATGCAAACCTTCGTCATTTTGACGCGTTTCAATCCACAATAATTACGCTATCGGATCGCCCCGCGGCGTTCCTCGCTCCCTCGGGTGTTTTTTCGGTATCACAAAAGGTTTATAGCCAATAATATGTTAATCTGTCCCCGTATGCACGTGAACGCTTTATCTTTTGCATAATTTCCTCGTTCTACAAATTATAGGATAAGACTTGGAGACTGTCTTGGAAATGTCTTTAATTTTTTTTTACAATATCGAAGTAGCAACGATCATACAGCCCACATGATAGTAAGTGGCAACTGCCGCCAATGGACAACAGTAATTAAACCCACATAAGATTAGAGTCTTACCTCAGGTTACACACAAATGCGTTGCTACCCCTGAGGACTAAGATGGAACGCATCAGTTATGTGTCTCCCTTAACACACCCTTCAAACCAGAATACAGCAGCGCTTGACACTGCTTTTATTAGGCAGAAATAGATGTGTCGATGCTGCCTCCGGTGTCCAACTACAAAGGGTTCTACCTCCTTTTGATGTATTTGTTAAGTCCATTTTTTTTTCTAAAATAACAAACTACCATTCGGTTATTTCATTTTAAGTAACATTGCTAGCAACTGCAATATATTCCCGACTTATTAATATCTTAATTGAAGTTTATAAGACAATTGCTAAAAATAGATCATAAGCCGTAAAGAATAATTTTAATGCTTCAGAACTTAGAAGATATCTGTTTTCATATAACAAACTTTCATACCTTATCTACCCCCTTAAGGAATTAATTTGTAATCTAAAGATTCATACGTGAAGCGAACTTTGGATACATTTTTTACTAATATTTCGGGCACGAGAAAATGTGAGATTTTGAATAGTTAAAATTCATAGTAGAGAAGATGTGCAAGGATAATGCTTATGTATAAATTAAATTAATTTATAGGGTGCTACAATTCTTTATGGTTCGACTCCAAAGGCTCCACCGCCACACGTAGTTCTTCTTTATGATAGCAGTGTTAAGCGCTGTTGTTTATGGCTTGAAGGATGTGGTAAGGGAGATATACTTTTCCGAGGGGTTCCAACTTAGTCCTCAGGGGTAGCAACGCATCTGTGGTCTACCTTTGGTAGGACTTGTCTAATCCAGGGTCGATTACACATGTTCATGGGCGGCAGTAGCCACTTACCTTCAGGTGGACTGCATGCACGTTTGTTACTTCCATGTTATATTAAAAAATATATGGTTGAATTTCCACCTCTACGATGGGTCTACTAGCAATAATAAGTCGTCATCTACATTATGTAAGGGCCTTAGCAGACGTGCTACTTTTAGCATTGGCGATCAACGATTTATGAAGTCGTTAAAACGCGCATTTTTGATAACGCGATCGAACGCAACAAGTCGCCAAAACGTGATGCAATATCAATTCATCTATCTCTAAGAGGTATCGCTGAAGCATCGATGCAGACGCTAAACCGAATCGCCGTTACTTAAAAGAGCTATTCTATAAGACTCTTCTTTAGAAAACTATGCTGCAGAACTACCGTTTAAAGTAGTGCTTTGATAGTCAAAATAATTTATTAAGTAGCAAGTAACAAACAAAAAAATACAAATGACATTATGTGACGATTTTTAAAAATTTCCCGCACGTAGGCCACCAAAATCGGAGCAAAAGTCATCCCTTTATTATTAGGTGGCCCTGATTAGTAGGGTTAAACAGGACCCACAATAATTAGATATATAACAGTGTGCGTGGTCAAATTAACGTCACACCCTTCTCGGTTTATTAAATTTCTTTCGCTATATTACAATTAGGGAATGAATGTGTATTATTATGGAACAATAAAACAATATTTTCTTTGTATTTTTACAGTTCTGTGAAAGGGATGCTGTAATTGAATTGTAACTCGGGCTTCTACCCGTCATGCATATTTATTTAAGAATTTATTCGTTATTCGTTTTTTTACTTAAAATCTCTGAATGTTTTTGGGATAAAACGTAGCTTATGTTAGTCATTATTTCAATTCAATTTTACGGAGAAGTCGCCTTTTACATCGCGGCCATTTCATACATAATTTTGGTAGATGATATTTTTCTATGGAATCTACAACTAATCTATACATATATATATATATACATATATTTACGTGAAGCGTAAACTTTGGATACATTGTTGCGAATATTTTGCGGAAAACTGTGAGATTGGGCATAGTTAAGAGTTCACAGTAGAGAAGGTGTGCAAATGAATAATACGTATTTTTAAACTTATGGTCGAATTTCGACCACTGCGACGGGTCTATTAATAACTGTAAATCTTTTCGTAACAGTTTGTTAAAAGTAGTTAATATTCTTTGGTCTCATAAAACTTACAGCTATCCTCAGGGTCAGGAAACAGCCTTATTATTTTAAATGTAGAAATTATACTATAATAGCGATATATAACGCAATAATTGTTACAGTCAATCGTTAAAATCAGTTCATCCGGCAAACGCCTACAACCCTACCTTTACCGAATTGTCGAAAACGTATTAAATTGTAAAATTTCTATAAAATAATATAAATGGCATCAAATTACGCTTTTTACTGGATTTTGACGGCGTGTCGTAAAACCAATAAATATTTTGTACAGTTCGCCGCGTAACATAAACTTGCACCCGTAAACTGTCTGTTCGTTACAGGCCATATTTTATTTTATCGCCTCTACGACACTTTACAACTTCAGATTAATCGTGTCGTCTCTTCATTGTCTTGACGTTGTAATTAATGTTATGTTGCGATGGGGTTTTTATTAGCGAAATATATTTGACGTCATATGTCGAAGCATCGTTGTAATTTATTGTTGTGTAAAATAACTGTAAAAGTTCTGGATTTTACGCCACCACGTGTAATAAAAAGTTATAGAAAACAAGAAATTTTAAGGTTTTATTCTACAAACGCAAGACTACCTGATGTTTTTTATGCAACAGTTATCACCTTACTATCGTAAGTAACCATATTTTGGAACACTACAACAACAAACATTTGCAACCAACTTGAAACAAAACAGGAGTACTTCAAGTCACTCACAGAATTGCTCTTCAGAGGAAAAATAAAATAACTTAAGAATTGAAAAGTGTCATGGAAGATGACTATCTTGCAATTTATCTGGCATCTTGGTGTTGCAAGGCCGACTGGCCTTGCAACACCTTTTAAACCAGAAACGACTACTTTAAGGTGTTGCAGTAATGCATTGAAACTACAAAGGGCTCTATTACAAAAAATAATAAAAAGACAGTGTCTGCCATGACGAATCGTATCGACATCGCGTCGTGAGGTATAAATAACCTAAGGTGCGGTTGATTCTTATTTGATTTTACTGCGCTTAAGGGCTTCCCGGCTCAGCGTTATTACTCGATATAATTAGTAATTGCAACTGAACTGTAGAGCAATAAGACTCTTGATAGAGTTCACTTGCTGTTAATTAAAGTACGTAGAGTTTATCTCGCCCAATGGAGCTTGAAAAGGTTTAACCACTAGTTTCATTCAGAAATGGCAAACGAATTGTAGCGAATGATTCTCTTATGGTGGCGCTTTACTTGGTATATGTTTTTTTATATGATAGAAGTAGCAGACGAGCTTGCAGTGTATCTTCTACCTGATATTAAATGGCCACCGTAGCCTGATATCTGTAATCAAACCCAGATAAAATCAGTCTTACCTTAAGTTAGTTACAGACGCGTGGCTACCCGTAAGGACTAAGTTGGTACGCTTCGGATTGATATGTCTCTTACCATACCAATCAAACCAGAAAACAGCAGCACTGTACTACTGCGGAAATAGGTGTGGCGGTGGTGCCCCCGGAGTCTTCCAAACGTGGTGCCCCGGTTCCACGTCTCTCTGATTCTTACGACGGTATGCGGCCACATCTAACGTCGTCGTTTCCGTAGTCGCTAGCTCGGGGTTTCGAGCTCCCACTCTTGCCTCGCGCAACCCCAAAAGCCCCCTTTTAGTCGCTATTTACGACAAACAGAGCATACCGAAGATCTATTCTATATCCTTAGTATGAGTTTTTAATCGAGGACTCGATCAATCGATTTGAGAGCTCCACAGCTCGATCAACCATCCAAATATACATGCAGCGTCTCTGGTGGCCTTTTAGGAACTAAAATTTGTCATCATAATATACGGATATTGAGCTGTCGAGCTCACGATTCGGTTAATCGAGTCCTGGATTGGAAACTCATACTAAGGGTACTGGTGCCGAGATTACAGGGATGAATATATCTGTTTACGGCCAAACTGACAAACATAAGTAGATATACGTATAATCAAATTATCCTAAACTTTACTACGTTTGCACTCCAGTGCGCTTGTCAGCTAACAAGTTCTAATGCGTGAATAAATTCAAAGGAAACTTCTTGTTTGTCCCTACTAAGTTAGGAATCAAGGTAGTTATACGGTACAGTTCATGTTTATAGGTATCTAATTCGGGAAATTTCTTAGAGCGTGGTTGTACTTTCATTATGAATGTTTCTTGTCCCGTATTTAGTGTCTTAGTTTTGTTTTCAGTAATGTTTCAATGATAACCGGCGTAGCGCAATGGTCTGCAGAGGGCCCAAGTTTGGTGACCCACACATCTAGTAAATTCAACTGTAACTACAGTCCCATAGTTGTGCACGGATGTCCTCTCAGAATAATTAAGTCGCAGCCCACCACGCTAGCCAAGTGCAGATTAGTAGACTATTTATATTTATTTACCTTTGTATGTTTTGAATTTTGATATTATTCATATTGATATTGGCCTCTCGGACGTAAACGTTTCCTCAGGTTAAGTGATAATTGATTTGTAATAAGCACATAACCTTGAAAATTCAGTAATCCTAGCCCGGGAATCGACCCCAGATCTCCAACAAAAGAAGCTTAATTTCAAATCGTTATTGCTACTAATACGCAGTGATAAGTATATAACAGTACAGGGATATTGCTACTCTAAAAATACATGTAATCTAAAAATACGAACATAGAACCTCTTTTTTGAAGTCGGTTAAAAATAAGCTGAGTTTTTATTTAAGATAGACGTATTACCACTAAAACCAAACTAGATAAGATAACAGTGGCGTGTTCTTTAAGATGGACGCAATTAGTTTAAAGAGAAAGATTCAAAAAGTTGCTTTTCAGTATCCAAACAGATTTCACATGTCGTATGGCGTTATTTTGACCGACTGCGGAAGGTAATGTCTTTCAAACGTATATATGTATGTATGTGTTTCTGTGTGTCATTCTTTGGCACATCGTACAACCCAAATGGCTTGACGGATTTTAACATATGAGGTGTCGTTTGATTCGTCTAAATTGTGGGAGTAACATCTGGTCTAAGATTCGAAGTAGGGCCCACCTTCATCCACCCGTGACTAAACATTTTTGAACTAGAAATTAAAAATAGTCTGGCCAGGAATTTTTTAGCCAACCCACTCACAATATAATTTTTAAGATACTAAATTTGATATAAAACAGGTTTCATCCATTAAACGGATGGGTGAAGGTCGGCCCTAGTTCGTATCTCCTACTAATAGGCTATATTTATAAGCAGTCGGATATTTGTTTTTGTAATAATTACTAGTTTATATAGAAGTAGCAATCGACCATGAAGGCCATAGTAAATGGTCACTACCAGGAACATCTGTAACAAACATCATTATAATAGGGGTGGTATCTGCCGATCACAGATGCATCGCCACCAGAAAGGACTAACGGGGTTGCCTCATATTTTAGACGAGGGACCACCTTTCTACCGAAACGCAAGAGCTATTTAACTGGTTCTACCACCCTTCATATATAAGATGTCGTAGTAAATCAGGTGTGGTGGTGTCTCCTGAGTTAAACCACAAATTTGAAATGGATACACGATACCTAAGTTACAAACTTTTACAAACGTTCAAACAATACAAAAATACGAATGGACAAAATGCGAGGGACCCTCCTTAATAAATATTCAGTAAATCTGTCGTAGCTACAAGAAATAACAATTGTGTTTTTATTCGTTGCAAAAACAAAATATTTTTACTATATCTACAATGTCAACGTTTATAAGTAAATATTTTTGAACCTGTGATTTTATGACTTTTTCTACACTCACAGCCCCACACAAGCGTTCCTTGTGTCGTGGGTACCATGGACACATATATAGATGAATACACAAACACCCAGAATAGAAATCTAAATTCATCATTTAGTTAACTGTCTGGCCGAGGATTGAATACCGAACCCTCTGCGCGTCAGCCCGGCATGGTGACCGCTACACGCGAGACGTCAATTTTCCATGTTACAGTATTAATTTATACGAAGGTATTGATTTATTTACTTGTTCGAGTGATTTCATGTTACATTAACTACCTCATTTTTTTTTTTTGTTCTCGAGGGGGAAACATTAAGTACCTACAATTGTAAATCTTTTGAAATAACTATTTATATTGTTAGGGGAATGAATGGAGCACTTTTTTTAATAAACAATGATTAGTCTATTGATTACAGTAGGTTAGGTTTCCCCCGTCTACAAAAAATGCCTATGTCAATTAAATAAAACACGAGGTATGGCCAGACCAACGTAGCCACGAAGACCTGATACCGTTACATTTTTTCATTCTCTCTTATACTTTAAACGAGCAATTCTTGTATGTATCTTTGAGCAACGTTTCTCTGAAACGGATTTTTGTATTTACATATTTTTTTAATAATTAACATTGATCTAGGTAAGTATCATCTCCGTAATAATCCGTTTTCACATAAAAAAATCCATTTCTATTTTATGTAATGCCATCTGTAGCATTCAGTAAAAAGCGTTAGTATTTAATTAATATGCGTGACAGATGGCGCTAATTTACATTATTATCTGTAGCTGCATTATAATTCGATTAGGTTTTAGATTTGAAATTATCAACCGCCTGGTTAGTAATACTTAATATATAAAATTGTACGGCCGCCAGGTTTTATGGCTAGAGTGGTATAAATTTGTCTCAATTATGTCCTACCTGTTTCGTAAACTGAAAAGTTAACTTTTCTTTAATTTCAGGTCCACAGGCGCCCGCAATCTCGCTTCTTAACGAGTTTGGATGATTTGAACCTAACGGGATTTAGCTCTGCCTGGACTATACAATATTTACTTTAATTGGGATTTTTTAAGAGTTTTAGGGTCGATAATTAATTTCGTCTGCGTCTTCTAGTTGAACAGTTAACCGCGCCCGAAAATAAATGTTTATGTAAACTAGAACACAGGGGTGAACAAAAAAATACAATAAGTTACGATCGAATTTCACAAGAGTGTGAAATTCGATCATAACTTATTGTATTTTTTTTTTATATAACATGGAAGTAACAAACGAGCATGCAGTCCACCTGGTGTTAAGTGGCTACTGCCGCCCATGG
>DWNM01000287.1:0-11958 GCA_018250375.1 Narcosius parisi helen
GTTCTTTTATTTTCTTCTTTTTTTTATAAAGTAGCATAGACAATAAGTGTATACTAAAATATTCGAAACACAGATAATTAATTAAACATACATTTTTACGAAAATGTTTTTTAAAATAATTCACTACACTATTTTAAGAACTCAAAATCTCCGCCACGGTTCAATTACAACATTTTACAACTTATTGAAGTTGTAGAATGTAGCATCTGGTACCATCTAGTAAGGAATAGAACACATTAATATTGTTATCATTGATATGATTGTCCTGACTGCCTGGTGCACGCATACGCCATCTAGTATTCAATAGCTTGCGACTCGCTATAGTTTCAACGCCATCTATGAGAGTATTTTTAACATTATGTGATATGCGTTCTTGAACCTTCAATCTCCATCTATTTCTAGCGCCTTAGTAAAATCTTGTCCGTCATGACTGACATGGCGGCGTATCTCTCGAAGCATGCGTCACATGGATCTCTGTCATGCACGACGCATGTGCGTGGCCATCATGTTATTTTTAAGCCGTTGTGTTGTTTTTACTTATAAATCTATGATTGCTTCATTAAGTGGGTTACATACTATAATTATCAAGATGATTTAATTGTAAGTTTAATTAATGATACATTTTTGTTTCAGTTTCAGTTTACAATTAAATAATCCAGAATTTAAGCGGCAAGCGCCTAAATATATTTCATTGCAAATGTTTGATTTTGAATCTTTGCGCTGTTTTTTTCAGATTTTTTCTTTATACCTTATTACTACTAGTAAATGTCTTTGTATATACTATAAGACAGCTTCTTGTCAAATTTTATAATTGTACGTCAACGGGAAGTACTTTATAGGTTTTGATACCCTTGTTAAATCGCAAAATACTTATTTATGCGAAAATAATTATGCAACATAAACAGTCATATCTTTTGATAGTGTTGACTTACTTTTTTTTCTTTAGCGACTTCCAAAAAGGAGGCGGTTCTGTATACAGCTGTATGTATGTTATTTCATAGCTAAAAGGGAATTAAAACTACATGTCAGGCTTCCTAGAGTGGAGTATTATTTTTTTATATTTTTAAGTTTTCTTGTGTTATCTGAAATAGGTATCAGGAAAGACATTCCACTATATTTAATCTCTGAGTATACTGAGGTATAAATAAAACGTCTTTTGTAATAATATAACTTTATGTTTTATATAACAAATATAGAACCGCATAAAGATCGATTATGATCGTTATTGTGGACAAGAAAATAATAATATTTACAGTAGACATTAAAGCTATAATCAATTTAAATATAATCAGTTTAAACGTGTCATTTATTTACAATAAAATATATCTCTAAATTATTTATAAAACAGTCGACAAATAAAGGCAGTTGTTTTATAATTTAATAATTGTAACAATGTTATCAATGTATGTACAAATTCTAAAATAAACAAGGTAATGTTTGTCAAAATATTGGACGGATTGCAGTTATGAGCACAGTTGGTTTTCCATCACTATATAAAATCCCTTACGCATATCTCACTAGAACAATAAATATATCTGAATAAGGCACTCAAGTTGAATGGACACAATTTTCTTTGCTTCAATACGAAGTAGAACTGCTATCTGGCCTAAGTTGCTTTGTCTGAACATCGTCGTAGGCTATCGTAAATACACTCTTCTTTTCGGTGATCGGTAGTCTTTTAATATTGCCTGTTTGCTGTACTAGCGTGTTCATGGCAATGCCAGAATCGTTATCTTCTACTTTTGTGGCTACATTTCTTTGATTCAAGTCAGAAGCATTATCACCCCCTATATTGATCTTTGAAACATGAACCTCTGACCCACTCTTCTTTTCGTCATCATAATTTGTTGATATTGATATGCTATGAGTAAGAGCACTTTCGGATATATCTTGTTTCCTTTCCTTATTTTTTACATCATCTTGATTAACGTATATTGGTTGTTGTTCTACGGACTGTCGTCGGGGAAGTACTGGAGCGTTAGACTGAGCTCCTAAATATTTTGGTATATGTGTGGGCTGGATATAACATAGAGGATTTTGGTTCTCATATTGATGTTCATACCTATGTTCTGAATGCTGTAGTAATGGATGAACATCTGGCAAAGGACCTTCAGGCACAGGAGTAACTTTTCCTTCTTTTAAAATCCGTGGGTGTATAAAATCATTTTCTTTTTCTTTGAAGTTTTTTTTTACTTGTGAAATGTCACTTTGATTTTCTTTAGACGTTATTTTACCATATCGACTTGATTTATCTCTAACCTCACGATCAGTTTCGGTCTTTGTCTTTGAAGGACGCTTTGGTTTGTCTGGAACAGTTTTTTCCGATGTCGGTTGTTTAGATGTTGACGACGATTTTTTGCCATACCATTGCATATATCTTGGCAAACCTTTTTGTGAACTTTTTGTAGTCTCACCTGCTTTTGTAAATTCACCGTCTTCTTCGGTTTTCTTTGAAAGTTTTTCATTGCTATCACCTGAACTATCTTTTTTAGATATGGTGTCATCTGGGACTTTGAATAAAGGTTTCGTCAATTCTTCGGTCTCTCGGGCTTCCGTTGAAGATCCTTGTCTAGAAAACACTTTGTTTCGGCTATCTTTAGTAGCAGAACTGTCACCACTATGACTCTCTTTACTACTTTCATGTTCAAGAGCTAATTGAGGTTTTGATTCTCGTGCACTCGTTGCTAGTTTTTGCTGCCGCAACCCTTTTTTATGATAGTCAGATTCGATTTTTTCGTCCAAAGAATCCGATATTTCCATTAATACTTCTCTTCTTAATCTAGATTTTCTATCACCTTCTGATAATGATATCTGCGTTGAACTGACTGTTTCATTCTTCGATGTTGTGACCGTACTTTTAGTAACATCACCATAGTTTTTAACATGTTCCTCTCTTTCATTCGTTTTGCTTATCTTAACTCGTTTTTCACTTTCCAGTGTAGGAGATACTTCACTTTCCTCTATTATTGGAGTCTTAATTTTTCTTTTTAATTCGTAAGCACGTATACTCCGCCTTGGGTCTTTATATTTAATTTTCTTTTTTGGTTTTTTTCGCTTTAACCATGCTACCTTTTTTGATTCATCTTCCATAGTTACTTGTGATTCATCTTCACTGTACGAATCATTATCACTCCGTGCTTTTCTTCGTAAGGGTGTCAATAGTTGCGGCTCAGTCTGTGTTCCTATGTGACATTCCGTCTGAGTAGCTATTACAGAATGTCCGGGTAAACTTTGAGTTTCTAATTTACTTTCAACTTGAGAAGCTGTTTCATGATTTTGTAACATTCTTTCTCGTTCTATAAGTATTTGATGTAATAATTCATTTTGTTTTCGAAGGGATGATTCTAATAATTCTTGATGAATAGAGGACTTATTTTGCATTTCTATTATAGCAGACTGCAGATAATCAGTTTTTAGGGGTACTGTACCTGGTACTTCAGGATGCATATTAGTGTATTCATGGGAACGAGTAGCTGCTTCAATACCTATCTGATTTCTCTGAATTATAGTTTTGCTCTCTTTACCATTTGAAATATTATCCAAATCAGTGACTATGTTTCCCATTCTCTCCCTTATATGTTTTGCTTCCTCACCCTGTTCCCTTATAAAGCGTTCCATGAGAAGTTCTTTTCCATTGTCAATTACTACATATTGAGTATGTGGAATCAATGTTGCTGGTCGTTGTTGATGAATAGGTAGATTAACGTATCGCTCTTCTTCGTTTTTTCCACGAGTTACAAGTCTTAAAATTTCAGTATTCCCTTCTTTTATAAAATAGTGATCTCTAGCTAAGGAAGATTGAGCATGGATGTTGTCGTTGTGTTCACGCTTAGTTTTAATTTCATCTTTCTCTTGATTCTTGTCTGGATCAGATTTGAGGAAAATACCTCCTTCGGAGCCACGATCGATCTCATGTCTTCGTATGGATTCATTATCTTGGTCTTTTCTTTGATGATGAAGTGTGGCAATTCTGTCATAGCCATTTTCTAGATCTTCAATATATTCCTTTTGCTTATTGGAAAATGCATCTTGTAGCTGCATTTCTTTAGTATAAATTATATTAGGTCCATCCCTGAAAGTAAAAGTATGCAATGAAATATTTTAATAATTGATATATGTACTTAAGAGTACTTAAAATGAATTAAGACCAAATAAGTATAAATTTTATCTGATGTTTAACGCTTACTATCGCACATAGAGACTATGCCTATGACATGATTTACATGGTCTCTACATTTAAAGGCCTTACTGCCCTTCAAACAGGAGTACAATGGTGCTATATGTTTCTGCGAGCAGAAGATAGATTTCTTCTGAGGTAGCAATCGAACCACGATAGTTTTACCGCATTTAAAATAAAGTCTTACTCGGTAAAATACAAATTATATTTTTACGCACCTAACTCTGAAGGATTGTCTTGTATCATCATATTTATAATCATTGTCTTCAGCAGCATGTACAAATTCTTGATGGATATCACCAGGTGTGGAAGATGGTTTATTTGGGTCTTTGGATTTGTAATTTCTTTTATTGAATTTCCATTGCGTCGGTTTTGTCCTCAAATCTGCCTGTTCCGCACTCCAAGCTTCCCGTCTTCTCCAATCTGTTGCTTGTATGGACTTATTTTCTATATTTTGCGTCGACTTGTTTTCCCTCCCAAGTCCCTTGTCCCGAACCACTAAATGCACGTCGTCCTCTGTGGAGTTGACACGTATCACTCTTTTCCTAGAATTTATTAATGGATTTCTATGTACCTATCGATTCTGATATGATAGAGGAATTATAGATATCTGGAATTAAGTATACAACATGTCGTAGAAAAGATTTTACAAAAAAATAAGATTTACATACATATAAGTAAGTCAGCTTTTAAATATCTGTCCAAAATGGTACAAATGAGTTAGGTTTTAATGTCATATTATAGGGAGAAAATATAATATGAAATACATTTGAAGCCTTTTCCTTGACATGGTGTAAATAAAATTTAAAAGTACTTTTTGAAAAACAAAACTGTTCAAAAGTAAATTTTATTGCATGCAAACAACTAGTTTTGTGGGTAAATTGTACTATTGTGTCACTAAATATTGTGTAATAATAACAATATAATTACCTACGACGTGGTAAGCTGGTGTGCATGCTCAATTAATTGGTGCATTTTAGTCTGTTAATGAGAATGGAAATGTTAGTTTGCTACCAAAATAATAAGAAGATAATAAAACTAATTCGTGTCTACAAATAATACAGCAATTCAAGTCAGTAGTTAATTTGCTTAAAGCGTAGTTGTATGACATTTGGATAATAATTACCTGGGTGGCATGTATAAAGGACAACCTTCACAAATGCAACAGCAAATGAGAAGTAATAATACAAGAGCGACCAATATTGCTAATAAAATAAGTAGCCAAAATAGCAACCGACTTTCTGCTCTGTATAGATTCTGCAACAATTACACAAAAAATTAATTAGTCGTTTGTGGTATATTTACGTAAAGTGAATTTTTTAATAACAATTTATTTTCTTACTGAATCTCCACTATCTGCAGCTGTATTTTGTTCAGTTTCTTTAGAGCCAGAAATAGTTCCAGTAGTATAAATAGTCATATTTTTAGCCAATTGCTCTTGAAGCTTGGCGACATCAATAGCAGAGCTTCCAGAAACTCGTACTACGGCTGTTACTTCACTCCTAAAAAACAAAATGTTTATATTTAAGTATTATTTGAACTACATTTACAGATGTAATAATAATCATGTAAAAGTTATGTACTTACTTTTCTTGTGATTCTTTGCCTTCTAAACCACCTGCAGTATTTTCGTTACCTTTATAAGGTTTAATATCAATAATATTGACTTTTCCTCCAGAAAGTGTACTTAATATTTCCTCAAGTTTCCTTCTATCAGGATTTGTACCCGGAACAATAAATGACATTGTTCTGGTTTTACTTTCTGGTGGATAAATTTTAACTAGAGTAGTGGAAGAAAGTGTAGGAACACCTAGATCGTATGCTCTAATGGTGAGCACAAAGGCTTCACTTTCCTCTTGTCCATCAAGTTGACGTTTCCGTCTATAAACATTTTGTTTCTTTGTTCTCTTCAAAGTTTCTAAGAGGTAAAGTTCACCTGAAACCAAAAATGTATAAATGATTTTTTGTGCAACACAATACAATTAAAACACGTAGAGAAAGTAATAAATTCATTTAACAAAATTAATTATATAGAAATCGTTAATGGTATACGTACCAGTCTCTTCGTTGATAGCAAATTTGCCATCTCCATTTCCGTTTACTATTTCATATTTGACTACATTATTTGGTGGCTCAGCGTCTTTATCAACTGCCTTAACAAATGCCGCTGAAGTGAAATTATTTAAACTTGGCGACAAAACGAA
This sequence comes from Narcosius parisi helen, assembly GCA_018250375.1. Taxonomy (NCBI): domain Eukaryota; kingdom Metazoa; phylum Arthropoda; class Insecta; order Lepidoptera; family Hesperiidae; genus Narcosius; species Narcosius parisi. The sequence continues at coordinate 6,382 of DWNM01000287.1, forward strand.
TTCATACGACGCCCTTTCAAATTCTGGTGGGTTATCATTTACATCTAATAACTTAATAATTAATGGCACTGTTACTCTTAAACCTACACCTTCATTATCTCTAGCCTCTACTAAAAAATGCAAATCTGGCATCGCTTCACGATCGAAACCATGATTATTGGTAGCAACGGTTATTTGTCCTGTTAAAGGATCTAAATGTAACGATGTATTTAAATATCCTAATATGGCAGTATACTGAATCTTCCCAAAAGCTCCCGTGTCGACGTCGTCGGCTGCTACTTGTACAACTTTTGTACCAGCTGTAACATTTTCAGGGAGTTCTACGTCATATGATAGTGCAAGGAATACTGGAGGGTTATCGTTAACATCATTTAAGTAAACTGTGACATTTGCTGTTGCAGATAAATTTGTTGCTGGTCCGAGCTCTTGGGCTAAAATCTGTAAAGTGAAAGAAGTTCGTAAGTATTACGTCATTATTGAATAATTATTTATTAATGATTACAGGTCTACTTAAATAATTTCCTACCTGAAATATTACTGATTTACGAGCTTCGTAGTCAAGCAATGTATTGTCTCGAACTTTAATGATGAATTGGGCGTGTCTCTCAGCAACTGTTGGTGATATTTCAAACGTTCCGTTGTTTCCAACCAACGAAAGTGAGAACACGCCATTCTTGCCAGCATCATTGTCATTCACTTGCGGGATATAGGGATCGTTGAAAGTTAACGCCGTTCCTTGAGGAGCATTCTCATCCAAGTAAGTGATGTAACTGAAACGATTTTTAAAACATGACTATAATACATAACATGCATAAGGTAATTTATTAAACACATTAATGATGTAGACCAGAGTAATGTACATATATAATATATTTTTTAAAGTGGAGTATTATGTCTTGCCTTACTACAACAATGGTTTTTGATTTGTAACATAATTTTGCAGACATCCTCAGATATATTTATGACGTGTTCTGACTCAGTCTAGTCTGACTAGATTTAGGTGGAACGGTACAATTGAAATTATAAATTTCAGATCTCTTTAGGCGACAATATCCACTTTATTGACTATCCGGATTGACTCCTCTCCTCTGCTTAATAATTAGGTACGCAAGAATCTACTTTTGTAGAACAGGAAGAGATGATTTATGTTTAAACTCACAATTGATTTTCAAAATAAGGCGGCGAGTTCTCTCTCTCAGGCAGGATGAAGGCAAGTTGGACGGTGGAAGACATAGCCTCGGGCTCCTCTCGGGACAAGCGCACCTCTTCAGCCACCACTGTCAGAAGGATCGGCGTGCCAGCGTGGGATATGGCTGCGATTTCTTCGATCGGTCTCTCGAGGGTAACTTCACCTGGAACAATATAACTTTTATGTTTAAAAATAGCTGTGTATTTCTGATCTATGAAATCACTACGAGACATAATAGTAAGTCGTACGTATTTCTTAAAGAAATGATTAAAATATATCTTATTGTCTCATCTATGACAACACGATTTAAATTCTGTATTAAATGATGATTATTTGAAAATTCCGAAACTGTAGTAGCGACATCTTTTGTCAGTACGAGAAAATGTTTTCTGAGAAGCGTTTTGCATCACTGTATGCAACCGAATACGTCTTCTGACTGTTCAGTTGTACTTAGTAGATGCCTATGTATTATACTAGATGGCGCCTTCATTTTTAATCTTAAACAATAACCACTTGCAGAAAAAATGAGTTATTTTTATATACGTAGAGTTTTTAATCATTTAAATAAACATGAATTATAGTGAAGTTTCTATTACTAAAATACTTTGTTTGCTTTGGTAACAATTTTTAAACGAAGTACCGCTATAATGTATGTGCCCGATCTATGTAACAACGCGACAGATTGAAAGCGTATGAATATTATGAAATTACTTACATTTAGAGATCACCATGCACAATGTATTTTAGAATTTGCATAACATACTATTTTTACGTCAGTATCTTTCCTCCTCCTACCAATAATAATTCTTTGTTACTGTAATCGTCATTAGCATTTGGCCTAAAACGTCGTTGCATAGGCAGTATAAATTAGTTATATTATAATAATCGTCTGATCAAAAAACACACGAAGTATCGTGGATCATTGCATATAAATCATGATCGATACCGTGTTTTATCGAATAGTTTAAATGATCTATTTATAGATTCAAAAATATGTTTTTTTTTATCTCCAATTTATCATATCTATTTCTTAAGCGTTACTGTCTCTGTTGGATCAATATACTAGTATAATTTATCGCAAAGCAAAAAGAAAATTGTTTTAAGAAAATAAAACACTTTGTCCGAATAAGAACAATTTTTACAAAAGATCTTAGTAGTCGGTTCTATAGACTGTTAAATATCAAGAAGAGCCGACTACTAAATGAGGAGAAAAATGCGTCCCTAATTAGCATACAAAAGTCCTTGTGACAAGCTTACGAGTTCATTCATTAACAGTGACAACGTCTATTAGCCTCATTAATGTTTCATAAATCCTTCGTAGCTACGTCATCTTCGAGTATATGGGCCTTAAACCGAATTCCGCCTACAGCTTTAGCGAGTAATTTATGGGTGCTTGTCTTTATCGAATTGGCACGACTCGTCACTTTTACTACACCTACATGTTTGCTTCGTTTTGGTCGGTAGTCATAAATTTGTATAATTGAATTGTCTTTATTGTCTTAGATTCTGCGTAGTTCAGATTCGTCTTAGATTTTACCGTTTAGATTTTGCATAGTAATTGTTATCTGATTGGTATCTGAGGGTAATACTTTTCGAGCGTATGTATAATATGTGTTCTCATTCTTTGCCACTCTGTACAGTCCTAACGGCTCGGCGGATTTTAACATACGCGATGTCGTTGGATTCGTCTAAATTGCGTATTTTTAAGCAGTCCGGTTTTTGTTTGTCATAATAATTATTAGTTTAAGATATATGCGTTGATCTATTTCCACGTCCGTTTTGTAGAGTTCTTCACCACAATGATTCATAAAGTATTAACATGTGATATCGGTCATTTTTTTTTAGAAAAGCGCTATTCTTATAAATCTTTGCAACATCAACTTATCAACACAAGCATGATTTAAAGATATAATTAATCAAATACATATTAAAACGTGACAATAACAATAACATATTATGTTATCAACAAATGTTGTGATTATGCTGTTTTATGATTATGCAGATTATGATGATGAGATTTTGCTGTTTTTATTAAATTACGTGCAAGTGATTCGAATACTTTGTATAAATAGGATTCTGTTAATTAGGAGGTGTTCAATTTGTACCACCATGTGGTAAAGCACTCTACTTATGTAGTTGTAAATGTTCTTTGACTAATTTAGACCGAATGCCTTGAAGGGACAAGAAAAAAATATGCAATGTTGATAAGAAGCTGAGCAGAGAAACTAAGCTTGTCGTTACTATGTTAAGGCGAACTCTATAGGTCAATTAAATGTATACGAAAATGGCTTTTTTCCATACTTAGAATACCATCGGAAATGGTACAAATAACTGTTGCGGACCTATCTGAATCCCTCCGTAAAATATAGACTTGATCATTAGACCTATAAGATTCTTAAAGATACGCTATGATCGTTTTCATCGTTAAATGGAATGCATACCATTAATGTATATAATTATTGTAAATTAATTGCAAGATTTTTAAAAACAGGCTATAATTCGTTTCATAATCAAGTGGGATGGAATCTACAATACTTAATAGTTCCACGTTTCAGATGTTTACCATCTAACGTAGTTATCATAGCGGTTTTGTAACAGCTACTTTGCAAGGCGGTTGATAGATAACGTCGGAGCGGGCTGAATGTATTGTCGTTTGACTACGTGGAGGCACCTTTCACAGAAGCCTCCAGGGTTGCCAGCACTTTTTTATGATAGTCCCCCCATCGATGGTAACAAGTCTCAACAAGTTGCGCAATCATAAATTAAGAAATATTTCATCGGTATATTGATTATTCGTAAGGAGATCGTATCATATTTGGCACTTTTAATTATAAAAAGAAATAACTCAAAATTTTAAATTTGTGGGAAAACGTAATCAAAGTTTGACGTGTTTACTTATACGGCTTTAAAATTTCATAAAAAAAGAGAAGGACTGTCTCGTATCACCTTCATTTTCATCGTATTGAAATGGCTGTTAAACTGAACGGATGGGGCTTGCGTATTTATTTCACTTTATGGCAAAAACCCGAAACGAAAACGTAAACTTTGCGTTATTTCTTTTTATGATTAAAAGTGCGATTTGTGAGTTGATGACCTTTTTTTTGCTCGTTTGTGTCATACATTTTCAGTCGTATTTATCATACATTGTGAGTTGATGACCTTTTTATTTTTGTCGTGAACATAACGCTAAATTCAAGATTTATCGCCCGAATGAAAATTTTGGCGCGCAGACATGAACAAAATCGCCCGATAGACGATATATCGCCCCATCTGGTAACCCTGGGAGCTTCTATAATGAAGTAAGGCAGCTTTACAAACAATGGCCGTCCAGACGCGACGGACGAGTACGGTCTAATAAGCTATTACGGCCGTTCAAGTGAATAAAACTGCGATACAGTTATTTGCAACTTTGTATTACGTAATGTATGTAAACTAAATACAGATTGCGTAAAGAGCGAACTCTATAATATGTGACTTAGCATATACATGTCTTCCCACGACTTAAAAATATTACGCTTAAAGAGTATTAAATGGAATATTGCATGTGAACGAATAATCTTTTTTTAACTATTTTTATAAAAATGTTTCTATGGTGCATGCGTCAGCGTACAATATGCAAAGATTTTCTATTTGTTAAAGTCTAATTGAACGTAGTTGCGGGAAATACCTTAGGTATATATAGTCATAAGCAGGCAACTCCTATTACCTAAGCTCTCGTATACTTAAGATGTTTTCGCTAGCTAGCCGTCTTAGGGAGTGAATTGGCAAAGTCTTTATGTACGTTATAATTATACAAGGAAGTCTTGTGACCATGTCATAAAGCTAGACCTATTTTTTATGGTTGTCTGTCAGTCAGTAACAAATTTTCGTTAAATAAGTAAGTAAGTAAATAATGAAGACAATATATTTATCAGACAGTTCATTATGGATTTTATGCACCTAAGTTCTGTTGCGCACGCTATCATTTGTAGACATCTAACTGGTTAGTTAATTGGAAAAGTTTGGGAACTTCACAATTAAATGTGAAATTTGGTTGAATAGCTGCAAGTTAATCTATGTATAATTATTGCAGCTAGCAAGTAGGGCACGCGAGGCCGGGAGCCAAGAACGCGAGTGTTGGTCTACGATAAGGAAGTCTACGGAAGCGACTATCCTATAAGCCACTAAACTGTTACATGTACATTCTGGACTAGCGGGTCAAAGCAAAAAGTTCAAATGTCATGTATTTTGGGTTAACTTTTTGTACCTACGTGTTTTAGGTTAAGATGAATATTTAATATACTACATTTTATTTAAAGGTAGGTGTTATGGGTTTGAGTGGCCTCCTTAAAATTATGTCTGTACTAGCTTAAGCCTGCGGTTCCGTCCGCGCGGGCTTAATTCACCGC
>DWNM01000288.1:0-11956 GCA_018250375.1 Narcosius parisi helen
GAGTCCCCAGAATGCAACTGTAGCGGTAGATTTTGTTGATAAGTGTCTCATCAAATCCTTCGGCGGCAAGGACCACTTGATATCAGGTGGACGCCTCGTTTGCTCTGTTACTTACATAAAAAATAACAAGAACCTAACAACTTGACGGAAAATAAAATTAGACGGAACAATGACGCAAGTAGGTATGTCATAAAAGAGAGTCCAAGGATCGTTTGCCCGCAGTGTTCCCCATAAGCCTCGAGCGTATCGCTAAATTATATAAAGGAAAAAAATACATACAGACGAACATAGAACCTCCTCCTTTTGAAAGTCATTTAAAAACACGGAAAGTATTACTAACCCGCTATTTCAAACTATGTAAAAGAATCTCGTCTATCAAATAGAATTAAATAAAATACATTATTTATTCTAGAACATTATGGGGAAAAATAACAAATTCTAGTGAAAAAACAACGGTCGTTGTTAGAAATCGACACCTTCCAAGGATAAAGTCGTATGTCTAAATTTGTAACTTTTTAGGAGAGCGATTTTGAACCTTAATGTATTAATCAATAACGAAGTGTAAATAAAAAATAAGATAATAATAAAAATAATAAAATAAAATAATGAAAATAAATAATAATATATAATCTATCTAATAAATTGAAATAGTGTAATAATTTCAGATTAAAGAACATCATTACATTAAATAAATTACTGAATTATGCATATTTTTGCAAACATAGCCAAAAATGACGACCTTATACAACAAGTAAACTAGGTTGTATGTCACACGTATGACTTAATTCTATCGTCATTCGACGTTAAGTACAAAAATTGCGGCCACACATAAAGTCGGAATTTACATGTTTCCACGATTTGCGTCGGACCCCTTCAATTTTAAACTTATGCAAATATTTGATTATTCCTACTGTACGTATTCTTTAAGTTAGTTTAGTTGCACGTCTGGGCTACACATATAAGTGAAAAAAGTTTACATGTACAACGTCGATACTCGGTTGTGATTCAATGGGGTGTGGGAGAAAAGTACAACGCAAATTGTAACGTATGATAGGACTATATGCACAGACATTTAAAATGATAAGTTTCTTAGAATTTGAAAAACTTGTTAAATATTGAAGATACCAAAGTCATTGTTTCAAGGAGTTAAAGTATTGATGTAATATTGAATAAAAGTACTTAAATCTCATTTTCTCAAAAAAACACATACTACCTTTTGCGTGGGAGGTATCGAAATATAGACTGAAAGAACGAGGGCGGCTCTACAAGCTCGTTATAAAGCACTGGTACATCTTGTTAGTGAAAATACGAATTAAAATATAAGAAGCAGACATTGTACTCGTCTCTGTATTGTATTATTAAAATTATCTTGTTTCCTTCAACTTTGGTCCATTTTTTCTTGAGTAATTATCACTTTTGTATGAAAAAAATAAAGAAAAGCTTATATAAAATATTTTTAGGTGTTTTTCTTCTTTATAAAACTGTGAAGGAAATGTGTTTGCCCTTTTTTTGTTTATTTGAGAATCACGTGCCTAAGACTACTGAATCGTTTTGATAAAATTGTTAAACTATATATTTTCAAACAAAACTTCGTCTTTAAACTAAGTTCCCTAAAAAAATATGAGCTAACGTGTCAAGTATCCATTTGAAGTTTTTATTTAGATATTAAATAACCAATTAAGAAGACAGATTTTTTGCTACAATAGTGAACTACTAGTTTGAACTCGCGGCTTCGCTCGAAACCAAGGATCAATAACGATACATATCGTATCGTATTGAATCCCTAAATAACGAAAACTTAGTGCAAATCGGATCACTAATTTTTGAGAAAATAGTGGTAATACAAATATCATCATAAAAGCACCCAAAAGTTCAGTTATATTATTTTTTTTCAGGATGAAAGTTATCCTATTACCTTCTTCTGAACCCCTGACAACGTGCGTGTTAAATTTTATCATGATCCGTTAAGTAGTTAAGGCGTGAACGCGTAACAAACAAACAAACAAACTAATTCACATCGCATTTATAATGTTAGTAAGGATAGACACCTAAAATGGCCGGAACAAACACAAAAGGTAGCATTTCCAGCACATTCAAACAATTATTGAAATTGTTTCTCAGATAATTCCTTACATTTAGTAATATTCTGACAAAGATACAAATAAACGTAGCAGAAGGAATGCAGGTGGGCTGTTTTAATAAATTCTATTTGGGTACGAAATTGGTTCTCGGTGATCTCGGTATTTTAGAGCTTCCTTAATAGCTGAGGCTTCCTCGGTATTTCTATCTACCACCTAATTACTCGTACACCGTTACAAGTTTAATATGATATCAAATTAGAAAGCGCCAAAACTTTTTCAATATTATTTTAACGATAATATTTGGTACATATATTATGCCGCGGGATTTCCTCGCGTTGAAATAATGTTTAATAAAAATTGTCATGTATTTTTCTGTGACAAAATGTGTCACAATTTGTTTAAAGTAAAATTACAGCCTATATAATATTAGAAGATTCTTTGAAGTGAGTTGTTATGAAGAAACCATGTGTAATCAAGTTGGATCTCGCTACAATAGTAACTCCTTAATATATTACGGAGGTCATATAGGTACTGGTGATGTTACTCATTTTTAAAAGTCAAAATACAAGAGTGAAAATACCGCGAGCCAAAATTTCAATTTAATAAAAAAGTAAGTGACAAAACATTTATTACACATCATATTTCTACGGTACGTCATATCATTATAATTTAAAGTGGGTGGTCGGATAATTTATTTTAATTCATTACCAATTCGTCTTCTATAATAATATCTGAAAAAGAAAAGAGTATACACAAAAATACCAATAGCGAATTTCGGTTTATAAAACGTTGAACCAAGATATTATGTACATCACTCACCGACAAAAGTGTGGATTAAAAATACTCAAGAACATCCGAACCACGACATCTTTTGCAACTAAATACCGTCGTTCGAAAAAAAACGTCTATATTAACGGTGACGTACTGAGATCATAGGTAGATAGGTATATTTATTTACTAGACGCATGGAGGATAATAAAATATAGATCAAAGCTTATGACGCTGCGCTCAGATCGGTCAATCTAGAAATAACACCTGCTTATGCTTTGTGGGGACGGTAGGGTTGGCAAAACTTACTATATGGTTAGTATTTGTATCATAGAATACAGACACGAGTGGAAGTGATAAGTAATCGTAGCTCCGCATACTTGATGACCTTGCTTGTTTATAATTGCGCCAATATAATGTCGACCTTATTATGGATAACATTAACCGTAGAATTCGATGTTATTTTAAATCACACCATCTAGTGAAGAATGGAAAATAAATGAAAATTGTTATGGTCTAAGATCCGAAGTAGGGCCCACCTACACCCATCCGTTTAATGGATGAAACCTGTTTTATAGCAAATTTCGTATGTTAATAAATATATCGTGAATGGGTTGGCTAAAAAATCCTGGACCGACTATTTTGAATTTAAAGTTCAAAAACGACATATTGCTACTGTGTGAACCAAAAATATTGAGTTTTTTTTACTACAACGGAATAATTAAAATAATATTTATGATTGTGTCATTAGTAATGTGAAATTATGCGTTCAACAAAAATGTATAAAATCCAGAACTGCGAGCCCTAGTTTACTCCATCGTAATAATTAAACTTCTTTATGTAGAAACGAGAAAATATTATGCTTGTAATTATTTTATACACAACCAACCGATCATTTCGTAAATCGTGGAACAGTTAAATATGTGATACATAAAGATAAATATAAGTCTAACATTAAAATTAAGTACGCATTTTATTTTTATCCAACCATATAAAATAATAATAAAAGTTACTTTAATTTCAATAAAATTTATTCCAATAATAAACCTGATTCATACATAAATATAGAAAAATAAGAATTTAGAAAGAAAATGGACCTTGGACTTAAAGTCAGTGACTTTAGTGATCTAATTCGGGAACATTATAAAGATATAAGTCCCAGATTTATCCGACGCCGTTTCTGTTCAATTTTAAAGAAATGACATCTAAACCAAACAAGAACTGATATTCACGGCTGAAGTATTGCTATTCCCAAATTATCTATGACGAACGAAACAAGAAATGCTAGAAATGGAATTAGAGGTAATTCTTCTGCATTTTTATTATTTTCCAGGAGACATATTTATGTACAATGTAGGTAATTACACATGTTTTTGCACGTATATAGCGTAATTAATATAAGAATGAAATAATTCATAATACTATGAGATTTTAGAGGAGCAGCAATTCAGTTGATTCCACATTTCTTACGCCCTTTATTAATAAACATCGATCTATCCAATGTTTTGCTAACCAAAAATTTAAATTTGACAAGTAGAAGGTAGAAGTTGCCAAATCTCGATCTTTGGTACACAAAAATTGAACAGATTGATTAATATTAATATATTGCCCTTCTGTAAACTAATATACAAAGTATTTTTCTTCGTAACTTGACAATTTGATAATGAGTCAGACTTGTTCAGAATTAAAATCTATGCAGCAGTGATTGAAGATAAACATAAGACTAGCAATCAGATATCAATAAAACATTCGAAGAGTTATAAGTGGCCGATGTAAATATTGCTCGTAATAGATATCTAATAGGCATCTATCGACGTATTTGTTCTAAATCTGTCAGCATAATACGCCACTGTTCGCTGTCACACCGCCGGGATTCCCGAACTTCTGTTTACAGTTCATATAAATCTTGTATTTCACTAGCCACTTGACTTTTATAATCAATTACAATCCACATCATTTGGCCTCAGCCACCGTAAATATTCCAAATAGTATAGGTGTTTGCGACTAGCCGCTCATTCGACTTTTAATTACCCCAATCGATTACAGATGTTTATTACTACTAGATGAAAATTACGGTTCTTTTATACACTACCAAATAGTTTGTATCCAGAGAACACGCGTAAATTTTACTGACTTTTACAACCAACATCCTCAGCGAATTCTTATGGTTCGTCTCTAAAAACAACGATACTCGTAAATTAGAAACTTTTGATTTAAATCTGTCAATATTTACATTATCAGGATAATAAATCAAAAGTATTAATCATTCTGAGATTTATGAAACATGAAATCAAACAACCATTCCAACTCTCAAGAAATCATTACGATAGCGTTAAAGAATTTATATCAGCATCATTATTCTCCTTCAGTTACTGCTAGAATATTATGATCAATTACCATCTTTGTAATGATGTTCAGTAAAATCTGAAGTCTCAAATTCCAATTTATATCTCTAAGCAACACAGCAACGTTCATGCTACTTCCATTCTCATTTGTTTAATATTGGTCGTAATTACGCAACTGTCAACCTTCACATTAAACTTTTCTAAACAATTGAAAATTGTTAAATCCATCACGAACTTCTCAGCCATTTCTTTGAATAAGTTGAGTCGGATGTTTAATAAAGGCTTTACGAGTCAAAGTTTCATGTTTCGAAATTAAAGATCAGTAACTTTTGTATAGTTCACGGAACTTCAATTTCAAATGGATATTGTTTTTCCTCAGTATCCGATTATCGACTAATTGCTAAGCAAATCGACATTTCAGCTTTAGCGTTTGATTAAGTTTCAGAGATGGGTTTAATTTATGGACAAATTCGGAGTGCTCAAAGTGATTTATTTGATCGTAAAAATCCGCTTTTCGTTGCGCATAATGATCTTCTGCTCTTAACGCCCTTTTGTATTACTGACTTGAGAAATAATAACGTACAAAATACATAACATAAAAAAACACACTTTCATAATGACAGGTCAAAAAGTGTAAAATCAGATTATAAATGCTGTTAACACAACGTTTGACAGTAACAAGATGCCTTTACAAGATATTTGTATTAGTTGTATCAGCGGTGTCAAGAGCAAACGTGTATTATTCGGAGAGCCGTTGGAAATACGCGAATGTGTTTATTTGTGGTGCTTGTAGCGACGCGCGACGCACGCGCCGACCATGCCGCCGCCACTTCAGTTGTTTCGTGGGAAGCCGTGCGGAAGAGCGCGTTTCACATTGACTTGTGAGAATATCGCGAACCAGGCCAACGGAAAATAATTCACATGTGCTTTCAAATTATATTACAAAAGAAATGCCTAACCATAAGGAGCACGAAGTCAAGCAGCGAAGGAACGAGCATCTCCTGAAGGGCCTGCCGACGGAAGTCTTGCTTAAGGCTAGGAGCACTTTGGTCTCCCTCGGGGGAGCGCTTAAGCCTAAGCACGACCAGCGCTCGAAACAATCAAAGCACGAGGCAAAGCCCAAGAAGGATCAAGACAGGCTGAAGAATAGTCGTTCGGAGCCGGAGTTCGAAGAAATTCGAAAGAAGCACAGAAGTCGAATAGACGATGGTGGCCGGGAGTACGTCGGAGCAAGACCGAGACCTCTCTCAGTGGGTGCCGCCAAACGTTACGAAGATGACTTGGATTTTAAATGTGGTTTTCCAAAAGACATGTTATCGTTACATCGGCAGATTGATTCGACGGACGAAGTGTGTGTACAGTCTCGTTTAGTGATACCTGTGGTAGATAAGCTGGGGCAGGATGTACATATGCAAGACATGAATGAAAGGCCGCGAAAAAAGTTGTCCTTTCGCGAACCTGAAATCATTGGCAGTGGAAGCGCTACCCTCGGTCGATCTCATAAGCTCATGGGTGTCAACAGCCTGTCCAGACGACCGAACAGGATATCCTTACGCTCGAGTTTAGAATGCCTCGATTCAGATTTAGAGGTAAGTTTCAAAGGAATATTTTACTTTAGCATCTAGTAGGTATGCAGTTTATGGCATTAAATATAAGCTGCCATATTGTTTAGTTTACTCTAGACATTTTCCTTTCTATCAGGAAAAGTTCTTTCACACTCTGTTTACCGAACTTCAAAAGTAACATTTTTAGACAAATATGTAATCGGACAACTAAAATTTATAAGGGCGTTTTTACGTTTTCATGTCATCTCAATAGTCGTATGCGGTGATAACATTTATTTTTAAATTACAGAAAGTGACTTGAATTGACAGATTTTTTTAATCTCCAATGCAAACTGTAATGATTTTCTTGTCACGAAATAAATTACCGTCACACGTATCTACGTTCGTTAGTTTCATGATAACAATGAATAGTAATATCGGTACTGTTATTTATTTTTTCCAATCATATAAGTCATTGCCATTTACTTTTAGTCTTAACTACTTGCGTGTACAAATAAAATACATAAGTGCGTTTTAAACAGTTTAAAGTACTCAATTTTTATATTCGTATACATTTATAACGCAATATTGTGTGATACAAGAACATGTAAATGAATTTTACTTTAACAATTACTACTGAACTTTATAACATATTTTAGTTAATTCTTAACAGTGCGTAACAGGCACTTTTTGTTGCTACTGCTACTCGTTTACAAATATTACTGCCTGACAAATACTCCTTTATAAATACAATAGACACATTTCGTTCCTGAAGAGGAACGAAATGTGTCTATTGTGCCTGTAGGCAATAAAACCGATCTGGGCTAAGTTAGAATCTGCGCAACACAGTGATACATCTTAAAATATAATAAACGAACTTTTTTTGGCAAACTTGAATAATCCCTGAATAGAAATGTATTATGAAAAACTGTATTTATCAACGCTTGTAATGATAGTTAATGCTTGAAGCATCCAGTGTATAAGTCTTATAAATAATAATATCTTGATGACCGAGCTTAGCTCGGTTAATAATAAAACAAAAGAAAGAAGGAACTCGAAAAAGAGAAAAAATAAAAAAATAATAAAACAAAAAAACAGACAAATAAAGAAACAATCGGACCGAGATGTGAACCCCGGTTTCCTGCATTTTAAGGCGCCCGATTATCCGGCCGAGCCATTTCTAACTTATGTAAATGGTGGCGAAATTTAGCTTCGTATTCTAATGATATTGTAGGAGGTTTTTATTCAACGAAAACACGATTAGAGCGACATTTTCTGAAAACAAAACCGATCGATTTATCGCCCCCAAAACCCCCTAAAAACAAAATTTCAAGAAAATCGTTTGAGCATATACATATATGTGTATATACAAGAATTGCTCGTTTAAAGGTATTAGATATATTCCTTCCATATATTCATATTCCTCCGACAATTCTCCAAGGACACATTTCGTGATAATCCCGTTTAAATTAATAGTAGAACAAACTACTGCGTTGCGACGGTCATCGTCATCGTCAACGGTCGGTATTGCATCAGTGATTGTGTGAGACGCCGACGCCATAAAAAGTAGTTCCTCACTTAACTCACACACTCACAGAGTTAAATTTATAATGCTAAATGAAATGAAATGAAATGAAATGAAATGAAATATATTAATTTTATAGGTTTGTCTTTTTTCCATATGATATTAAATCTTTTGGTTTTTTATTATTATTCATTTCCTTTTTTTTAATGCCATTCATTCTTACATACCAATAAGCTAGTTCCAGTACCTTGTGTTACATGTATTTAAAAAAGAAGTTTGTCAAGCAAACTAAACTCTTTAATATTGAGACAGTTCCCTAAAGGCAAAGTGAACGCAAATGTTGACAAGCACTCTGTCGATATTCAGAAGTGTCGAGTACGTTTTCAAGAAGAGTCGTTAAAGCGCAGTAATTACATCAACACGGTCTAGTTCAGCTCGCACTCCGTACGGCAGAGAAAACATAGCTTAAGTAGTGTTTACTTTGCGGAAACAGACTTAGCTATTTTGAAGGTATTTAAGTATTTCAAATGAAGCAATATATTTAATTTGTGGCAAATACGTGTGGTAAGAACGTGCGATATAAGCAGTAATAGCCTTGTGGTTGAAACGTGGCATTTGTATCGAGAGGTCCGAAGTTCGAATCCCAAGCACGTTTGATTTTCCAGTCATGTGCGTAAATTAATTATCACTAGCTTCAACGGTGAAGGAAAACATCGTGAGAAAACCGCATCTTTAAAAAAATTCTCAAAGGTGTGTGCAGTCTACCAATTCGCGCTTGGCCAGCTCGGTGGACTATGACCTAATCCTTCTCATTTTGAGAGGAGATCCGTGCCCAGCAGTGGGACAGTCATGGGTTGATGATAACGTGTGATAAAAGTGTTCATTAGTTTAGCGAAAGTGTTTGCACTTTTCCAGCCTTGTATCATCATAATATTGTACGTAAGACAGGCGTCTTAGTGGAGATTCAAATAAGAAGCTATATAATACTGCTACAAAAATTGTGGCACATCTATCTAGTAGACTTAATGTTGAGCAATTCTCATTGTGCAGTGATAGCCTTGTGGTTAGAAAGTCTGCCTCTTCGGACGTCCGAAGTTCGAATTAATGATTTGGAACCTCTGATTTTTCAAAGTTATGTGCGTATTCGATATGAATTATCAATTGCTTTAACGGTAAAAGAAAACATCGTGAGGAAATCTACATGCCTGAGAATTCGTTAAAAATGTTCTCAATCGTGTGTGAAGTGTACTAATTCGCACTTGGCCAACGCGGTGGACTATGGCCTATAACCCCTCTCTGAAACGGAGTCCCGGGCCCAGGCGTGGAACACTAATAGGTTGATGACGAATTCCCACTTCATTTTCTTGCAAATATGCGGCCTATAAAATATATCTTCAGACACATCACTACATAGTATAAAATAAAGTAGTTCTGTCCCTATATCCCTTTGTATGCTTAAATCTTTAAAACTACGCAACGGATTTTGATGCGTTTTTTTTCAATAGATAGAGTGATCGAAGAGGAAGGTTTATGCGTATAATATGTTCACAGTTTTTCTGTAGTGTATTCAGTATCAGCATTGCACCCGTGCGAAGCCGGGTCGTGTCGCTAGTTTGTAATAAACATAAATCTAAAAACGCATCATATTTTAATATTCGTCAAACTGTTTAGGCTACAAACGGTTACAAAGAAATCGTGTAAGATACCGAAACAAAACTACGTTCCTTCTGGCGCATTAGGACAAAAAATACGATAAGGTTTTCAAGAAATATCAGGAAAGAAATAACAGTTTTCTTAAAATAATAAAAGTTAATAGAACACTCCGTTGAATAGATATAGATTCATAGTTTTTTTTCTGTATGTCATCTTTAACAACTAAACCAAATACAATGTAAATGTCTAACGTGTTTCCTTTGAACATGTTTCATAAATAAATCTAAATGTATTACTGAGACCAACCAAACCAATTTCTCCTCTCATAAATTTGTGTCATATTAAAATAAGTCACGTGTTATATCAATCTCGGTGTTCAGCAGAAAGTTTTGTGTATTCAATACATAAGATTATTGTTTTGGCCAATGTTCTCTTTTCGCTTACGATTTGGTGCTTTTGTGTAACAATTAAACACCATTACGAATAAAAAAATATGTTAATACGATTACAATGTAAAATATGTTGGCATGAGAAAAAATGACGAATGACAAACGAAAATTATTTTTCTTATATAAATTAGGCGTACAAAGAAATGAGGCGAATATATAAAGGACGCGTTAACAATTATGAAGAACGACAAAGAGTTGCCTTAAAGATGGCTCATACTTTCGTGGCAGTGATTTTGCACTTAAAGGTATAATTCCTATGCAGGCGACCGCGGCAGACGACCGCGACTAGCTTATGCTTGTCCCGGTCGTCGGTCGCGGTCGCCTACATCAGTATTATACCTTAACCCTTCTCCTGCTTAACCTTAATCTGCGCTAAGGGCTCCAGCAGACATGCTACCTTTAACACCGGCGATCGACAAAACTGACCGCGAAAGACGCATACAGCATTAATGTTATCGCAAAATCGTGCGTTTGTGACACCGCGACCAAAAGCAAAAAGTCGTCAAAACACGAATCTGCGACGATAAAAGTCGTATGTCTGCTAGGAACATAACAGCTATGTAGCGCTGTTGTCTTTCTGTTGTTGTTCTAACTAAAAAAACCCTGAAGGCCGTCCTCAGAGCTACGTGGAGGTCTCCGGGAGCTCCGACGGAACACAACCGGAGTAGGTAGACACCACCTAACAGGCAAACGATACGTCCGTTTACCATTTCAATAATTAAAAACGTCAACAATACCTACACGCTTAGTAAATTCCTCTTGATTAAGCTTATCTAACTGATAACAGAACAGTAGTCGTAACATTTCTTCTCAAACAGCAATGATCACACGATAACCTCATCGGCGACCTTTTCGTAGCCAAAATGTATGTTGATACTTTACAACATGATTGACAGTCCTTTTTCCTAGGTCATATACATTTTTAATACGTTAGACTAAATATCGATACTAAACTTAATTCACAGGATATTTTACCCATTGAAATAATAGGTTAGTTTCATCGTAATGATTGAATTTGGATATTATTTCCTAAAAACAGAAAAATATATCTGTATTTTTATGAAAACATTGAAACAGTAAAAGTTAGCTTTTAGAGACATATTTTTCACCCCTTTGTTAACTTTATGTGAACTGGGATCATTTATATTATGCTTTCGCATCCTCTAACAGATAGGAATCTCGTTGTTTTCCTTATAATAATATGTTTGTGACGTATTTTAATGCTTGTTATTTTGGCAACCTTTCGACAACGTAATTGGTGTCTTTTATAGAACCACATGCGAATTTAAAATATACTTATTTATTTATTTATAAGCATAAGCAGTGATAGCCCAGTGGTTATGAACTCGGTCTCTCAAAGGGGAGGTCCGAGGCTCAAATCCCAGGCACGCACCTCTGAAGTATGTGAAATTTAATGGAATAAATAATTTATATATTAATACGTGAAGCGATAACTTTAGGTACATTAGTACGAATATTATGCGCACGGAGAAGTGTGAGATTTGGCATAGTTAAAGTTTGGCATAGTAGAGAACGCATGCAAAAGGTAAAATATAATATAATCCTTTTAAAATAATTATCGAATTTCGAC
>DWNM01000289.1:0-11943 GCA_018250375.1 Narcosius parisi helen
CCAAGTGATAATTAATTTATAATACGCACATAACTTGAAAAATCAGAGGTGCGGGCCTCCCGTTTGAGAGACCGAGGTCATAACCACTAGACTATCACTGCTTAATTATTTTATATTAAATAATCTATTTACTTAATTGTATTTTTCCTGTATTCCAGGATGCGCTCCTTACGATTTTTGGCAGTCAGCAAATTGATAAGGCGTAGTATAACCGCAGAGGATTTTCTTGAATATGGAGTTGAGTTAGAAGATTTAAAAATATTCGGTAGTACGGTATTGCGAATAGAAGCGAGCGCCTTTCAGCATGTAAGAACAATAAAAACATTGGATCTATCTGAAAACAACATCGAATTCATAGATCCTTTCGCTTTTGCCGAGGTATGTATTTCCTTAGAATCATCAATAATTAAACTAAACATAGATGTATATAATACTTGTAGCTCTTCATACTTATATTTTTGAAAAATATAATACAAACAAGAGTCAACATAACAAATACAGGCAACAGCGCCATATTTTTTTTATTCCAATAAATAAATAAATTCCAATTAGTATTCCAAGTTTTTATGTAAAAAAGTGTCATTATAATTATGAAGTCAACTTGCATTATGTGGACACTTGTTTATTATAAGAACTTAAATTTAAAGCTTTGTCCATTATTATTCAGTTGCACAGTCTGACAACTTTGAAAATGGCAAATGGTTTGTCTGACGATGTGAAGATACTTCCTTTTGAACCACTGAAGGCGTTAATAGAGCTTCAGCATCTGGACCTCAGTAATAATAAATTGAAGAACGTTCCGGATACATCGTTTCATTTCCTCTACAAGCTGAAGACATTGAATCTGCAAGACAATCTAATAGATCACTTCTCCAAAGGGACTCTACAGGTAATAAATGACAACCAATTATTAAGAGATCGTGTCGTATATAGTCACATTTTAAAAATACTAAGAAAAGGTCCATGCATTTATTTTTTATAACATAGAAGTAAGAAACGAGCATGCGGTCCACCTGATGGTAAGTGGCTACTGCCGCCCACGGACATCTGTAATCGATCCTGAATAAGATAAGACTCCTACCCAAGGTCGACCACAGGTGCGTTGCTACCCCTTACGACTAAGTTGCAACGCCTCGGATTAGTATATCTCCCTTACCACACCCTCCAAACCATAAACAGCAGCACTTAACACTGCTATTATAAGGAAGAAATAGGTGTGGCGGTGGTGCCCCCGGAGTCGAATCACAAAGGGTTCTACCACCTTCATATGCATATAACAATAATAAAACTCTGCCAGATATATTATATAATCAATAACAATAATAACTCTGTAGCATCAGTTGATACGTACATTTAATGAATGTATGTCATGTGGAGTATTTTTTTTTTATTTCAGGGTGACATCCACAGACAGTTAGAAACTGTTAGTTTATCTCTAAACAAAATGAATCAAATCGTTATGCATACGTTCGTAGATTTAAGAGAACTGCAAGAGATTTTAATAGAAGACAATTTAATACAACTGATACAAAGAAGAGCTTTCACCAGTCTTGACAACTTGAAAACTATCAAACTTAGAGGAAACAGAATCGATGAAATCTCTGAAGAAGCATTCCAAAACCTACCAGCTCTTAAAGAGTAAGTCTTGTATGATTCAATCTGTAAATATTTATATACCTATGAGTGTCGCTAATTCGGATTATAGTATGGACAAAAATGTCAAATAAGTTTAAGACAAGCTGTTTTTGATATTAAATTATTGTCTTCATTATAGGTTGGATATATCGTTCAATCGACTGGAGACCTTTAAATTCTCCATATTTGACCAAGTGGGATCAGCTACTGCGCTTAAAGTTAATGTATCATACAATAGAATAATTGCATTGACTGATTCAAATGCGCCAAGTTTCTTTACTTCAAACTTCTATCCTCCGCCGAAAGCTCAAAGTAAGTTTTGTTTTTAATGATTTTTAAGATTAGTGCTTAGTAAACGTTTATATTTAATTATCCTTCATTTGTTTTAATATTCCTCTTATTGTTTTTTGTTTCTTCTTTTTTATCTCTGTTACCTCTTCTCTGTACTTTTTCATTCCTTCTTTTTCTTTTTCAAAGCTTATTTCACTATAAGTAAGTACCTTTTATCTTTCTTATTTTATCTTCTATTTTCTAAATTATTATTTCATTTATTTATTGTTCTTTATTTATTTTTTTATACAATTTATTTATTAATAATATTTAAACAGATAGTACTGTCCATAAATTCTTCTTTTACATAACTTATTTTTTCAGGTCTTGGCACTGTTTCAGTGAACATAAGAGTTTTGGATTTCTCTCATAATAACGTTTCTTACATCGCACCATACTATTTCAGGTATATACATGACTTTTTAAGAGATATATTTTGCCTTCTTTAATGTATTGTTTTGACTGTGTATACTATTTCAGACACGCTGATCTCACTCTGTCAGAACTCCATCTGTCTCACAATTTGTTAAGAAATATTACAAGAGAAGTATTTGGATCAATGTTAATGTTACAATATCTAGATTTATCTCACAATCAGATATTCCACATGGAATATGATTGTTTCAAGAAAGTTAGGAATTTACAGGTGAGATTATAGTTCATAATATATACTTAAAATGTGTTTAGTATAAATATACATTATTTGTATTTTCTTTATAATTTCTACCTAAATATTTTACTTTGAGTTTTACGAATGTTTTGATTGCAGATAATCAATTTGTCTCACAATAATCTGATCGAGCTACCCGTTCAAGTATTTCACGATATGCAAGCTCTCACATTTGTTGACCTTTCACATAATCGGCTCAAGAATTTGGCTGAAAATTTGATCCCGTCACCTGCCTTAGAAAGGTATTATAGATATCACGTATTTGTAACAAAAATATGGATATTATTACATTTATAACCGTCATCATTGTGTACAGTGATTATGTTTTAAATGTAACCGATAGAAGTTCTATTTATATACTCAAAAGTATGAATTTAAGACTGAATTAAGAATGTGAATGACTTTTTTTGAAGGATTCTAACACCTCCAAAGTACTACATTTTACTAATATTTTGTTACAGCCTAGATCTATCTGAAAACGAACTATCCAGGATACCAACAAATTCGTTATCTGCCGCTGCAGCTGGCAATTTGGTGGAATTTGACCTCAGTGGAAACACAATTCCTGCTATTTCTATTTCAGATTTTATACAACGATTCAGGGTATGTTTATGTCACGTTCCATAAATATTTGAAAATTGTGTAAAATTTTGTAGTTTCAATACTAACAGCTTGATTTGTTCAACTGCAAAGAGTATTGGTTTTAAATTAATTCTTTTTAAATTTATATATGTAAATATTTAAATTTACGTACGTACATTTATTGTTTAATATACCGATTTACTACTATTAACCTATGTGATGTTACGATAACGGTTTTAGATTACTGTTTTCTGTGTTATTTTAATTCGTTGTGCGTTATATTTTCTTTTAAGTATCCAGTAATTTGAAATTATCTTTAACTGATATTAAATATCTACTTTTGGTAAATTTCAAGATATCACTAGATATGTATCTATCATGTAAAGTAATTAACAATAAATCAAACTCCTTATTCACAGAAGACATTAGTTCTTAAAACTGTGGAAGCATCAAACCTTCTGATTGTACTAACCAAGAATGTAGAGCTAGCGTAGTAGTTAAGCTAACTATTCCCGTCCCTGCATGTGTTGCCAGAACCCCGAATTGGGAGAATACTGGCCCGAGGAGCCCGACTACAGCGATGAGTACATGTACCACACCGCTAGACGAGATCACACCAGAGTATTTCACCAAAAAAAACAATACCCGCAGAATATCCTGTACAAGGTAGACCTTCGAATCTTAGAAATAGTAGATGATGCAAGAGGATTTGTTAACAAAATTTCAATTTACGCTACTAAAAAGTTTGCTTCGGACTCTTTTGCAAAATATTACTTCATTGCATTGAGTTTAATAGGTCCTTAACCATGTTTTTTTTGCTCAATTCTGAAATGGCGATTTTTTAAGACATTGCACTTGGTTTGATTTTAGTGGCATAATTTTATCTGAATGCATCATGTACATTCTGCTAAGAAGCATGTGCTTTTGTATTTTTGCATATTTTGTATATAGATGTATTTTTATCTTAATTTGTCTTGTAATTATATTTTCAGACTTTTACTATCATTTTGTGACACTTATTTTTTATCAGAGATAGTTTACGTCTCCACCATGACCATTTTATTTTATACTTTATTTAATTTTCTTTACGATTGACTCTACTTTTTTCACGTTAGATGCAATATTTTCTATAGCTTATCAAAGTATTATTAAATTATATAGAATTATCAAAAATACTAATCTTCAAAATTTTAAATAGATTTCGTAATTTCAGTCTCTCGCCTGGCTGGATTTATCCAATAATCATCTAGTGAGGATCGAAGGAGGATCATTCGCAGCGTTGCCCAGATTACGCTGGCTGGATTTGAGTAATAATTCTCCCTTCAACAATGGAGAACGAGGGAACAGCATGTTTAAAGGTTTAGAAAGAAGATTGTCACATTTGGGATTAAAAAATGTCAGTTTAAAAGCTGTAAGTAATGTTTACTTGTTAGTACAAGGACACGCTAGTGCGTCTTCAATGTTATAATGAAGTTCAGTATTAGCAAATATTATTACTTATTCATTATTATGTTTTCAGTTACCATCAATGCCTTTGCCAAAACTTAAGAGTTTGGATGTATCGTACAACAATCTTCCATCAATTTTGCCGGACACTACAAGTAATTTAACTCGGCTACGAATTTTAGATTTGTCATACAATGATTTTACTAAAGTGCCTGTGGTATGTGGTATTTTTTATTTTTATTATTAATAATAATAATATGAATACGTTTATTTCCATAGAGTAGGTACATATGATGTTACAAGCATTATGATCCTCTTACTCTGCTACAGTGCAATAGCATGCACATTTATTATATCTTAGAAAACTTAAGTACCCACAGTATTTCATTAATCTTTACTTAACAGTATAATAAAGTGTGTTGTTGAGCTTCCTTTAATTAGAAGTGAACAATAATTCCTTGCAGTCAATAATCTTACCGCAGAGAATCGAATATAACTACTATGACCGCTTTGACCCAATACACTTCCATAACATTAAATTACTATAACGTGTTTGATTAAGGTTTTTTAATTTCATTCTTATTCTCATTTTCCTAGGCAACACATTCATTGAACGATCTGCGTTGGCTTTCATTATCTGGAAATCCCATATCAGCTCTTATGAATACCAGTCTATATGGAGTATCTCCACGTTTAGAGTATCTAGACGTTACTCGCCTGCGATTAAGCATTTTAGAGGTACGAATATTATTTATATATTTCTTTTGTTTTAAAATACATTTTCTTTCAAAATTATTTTTGTTCAATCAATGTCCTATTAATGTAGCTTCGACCTTCGTTTTGTTAATTTGCAAACAAAACCAAAATCAAAATACTTAACATAAATTTTATTCACAGCATGGTGTTTTCAACAAAATGTACGGATTAAGAACACTTAAAATTACAGCCTATAGCAACGTTAGAGATTTTAGTGTCCCTAAAATGTTGTCAAATAATGCAGCATTAGAGAACCTCTTAATAGAAGTTGATAATACTCAAACTGATCTCGGCAGAGAAATGGGTGGTCCTTTACCGTGTAAGCTGAGCAATATTACATTAACAGGGAAACCGTTAAGACATCTATCGCAATGGATACTAAGTGTAAGTATTGTCAACATCAAAATGAAAGAAAAATCCAAATCATTATCAGACATTCAAAACTGTTTCGTTTTAGGGAGTCCAATCCAAAGTCTTGCGACTCACGATATACAATACTAGCGTCGAAGAAATACCGACTGAAGTGTTTTGGAGACCTGGTCGTATAAAAAATCTAACACTGGATCTAAGGAATAATTATGTGACGAGAGCACCAAATCCAGCCCAGAAGGAGTGGCCAGGAGTTCCAAACACATTATTCCTTCACGACATTCTTGTTGCTGGAAACCCCTTGGAATGTGACTGTGGCATTGGGTAAAGAAAATTACTTCTTATTTATAACGTCCCTTAGTTTGCTTACTAAAGTTCGAAATTTAATTACTCTTTTGAGCAATTATCGTCAAATTTCTAAATTTGTTAGGCAAAAAAATGTTAAGATTGATTATCACTAATGGGCGGCAAGGGATTAAAAGAATAATACAGCCAAATAAAGGAAAATATCACGAACATAATTATTTTTCCTGATATTTTTGCCATATCCTATGACTGTCTTCAAACAAGATTAAATTCCTATTTGATGTTAGTTATAAAATATCTGCATTTTACTAATGCTTCTGAATGGGCGATATTGTGACTTTCCGCAACTCGTCAACATATGGAGCTGCTGAGTCACATTATTGAAGTTTTCTTAACATCTTGTATGATATTGAAGTTGGAAACTGAGATTGTCGTAGCACAGTCGCTCCCTGGGCATGATCACCTCTGCTAAAACTACTTTACTTGTTTCATTACATGCAATCTTAAATATTTCGTTACATATTTTGTTATTAGATGGATACAAGCCTGGGATCGTAAACGTAGACAGTACCTCTGTGAGAGCCCATCAAATTGTGTGGCAACACGGGATGATGTACGAATAGCTCGATGCCCTTCATATGACAATAGAACCTTAAGTGATGTAAGTATATTTATTTATTCGCTTGCCATCATTCAATTTATAGACCTATGTTATTTTGGATTATCTTGATTCTGGAATTAATTAATAGTATACATATAATAATAGCGTTACAAAGCCAATTTAAGACAAGTTAAATTTATATTATTTAATTCAATCCAATGGAGCATAGAGAATAGTACATCTATGGATTTCAGACTAAAATACGGAATGCTTCCTTTTACTGCTTTAATTTCTATATTGCGAATATAAATATCTAATTTTCCATACTTACTGTTGCAGCTACAATTGCAGTTACAATACTGTGTAGATATTGCATTATCATTACTTTAGTACATATATCCTCTTTTAAATTAAAAACATTTGGTTTTTTTACAGGTCATAGAAAGAGATTTAGATTGCAGTTGGAGTCGAGGATTTTGGAGATCACCAAACCTATACATAATTATAGTCATGACGATTTTGACTTACTTTTACATATGAGGCTTGTTCTGGCTTCTTGGGATCTACGAGGAATTCAACCTATTACTATCAAGATTATACCAATTCTAAATTTGGACAGACTGCTCGTTTCTTCAAAAAGATTTTTTGATATTTGGAAAGATTAAAAAATTATGGATGTTCAAGAATCTTATTTGAAATAGAACCAGAAATGAGTGAAACGTTTAGTGATATATTTTCAACTTGAAATAAACTGTACCTGTTTCTGTGGCCTACAATTAGCATTTCCTGGGTACGATCCCGACTAGCCAAATCCAATATAGTGTAGTCGTTAATCGAACAAGTTTTTAAATGTGATGTTAATCGATGGACAAGTGAAATTTGTTAGCGGTGACGTAAGGTGACTCTTAAGTAAGTGATCGCTATAAAAGTCTAGTGAAGCCTACCAAATTGTGATTTATCTTTTAAAGCCGAAGTGTGATCTCAAGGGATTGAGTCTTAAAATATTACCATGGAAATATCAATAGCTCCTTTTATAAGTTTCAAATCCTAATGTTAACCCGTTTCGTGTATTTAAGTTACAGTATCTGAACTTCTACGCATTTCGTGCACTGCCTTACAGAAAGAACTTTCTGTGATTATTGTCCAGATTGTATTAGTGTATTCAGCGTTGATATGCGTTAGTGTTGGGAGTGTTAATTTTGTAAACACTTGTGTGGAAGTGCACTTAATGTGTGTGTAGATGTTGCATTTACGTCGAATTTAAAAATATGTACGGTCCATCCAAATTTGAGGTCTACACGATGCGTGATGCAAAACTCTGAGATAAATTACATTAATATGAAAATTAACTCACTTGCAAATGTTAAATTGGTATTCAGAAACAGTTTAGTGAGTACCAAAAGAAATTATAACAAAAAAAACAACAAAATCGCATAAGATATCTATTTAGTGGTTAAAAATCGCAAACTGAATCACAATTATATATGTAATGGATAAAGGAGAATGCGGACTTCAGTTAATATATGACTTGAAATGAGGATTGCAGAGAACGTCAGTTTTGCATCTTGTGTGGTGTATGGACGGTCATCGGAATGGATAGTGCCTAAGACGCTTAAGATAAGTCCACATGAAGCAATGACTCGATTGCCTGAGTAGACTGCATACGCTCGAATGATGTGTTCGTCCATTGTTAAGAGGAATGATAATATTATCATTTTATAGATGTATTTGTTTGTGTATTAGAGCATAGCTTTAGAATTAATCTGATCATTTATATCTTGTTCAACGGAAAATATTCTCCTTTAAGTTAGTTCTCTAAACTTTTTCCATAGATGTAGCTGTTTTAAAATCGTCCTCTAATCTAATAGTTTCATTAGACTTATCTTTATACAAAGCTTTACCTGAAAATTTTATCCTAAATACCTATTTATAATATTCAGAGTAAGATCTTGCATTATATTGATTCTCAAAAATTTCAATTGTTTAGCTGTTTTCAAAGTCTATCTGGTTATCTTGTTTAATAAAAATATTTTATTACATAATTCTATATGTCGGTAGCTATTATTGTATCTACGGAGCATGCTGTAAGATATGTCATTAAAATATATTAATTAGAGTTTTATCGACTGAATTTAAATGTTTCAAGGCTATATTGCTGGTTATATTGTTAATATAGGGGAAGGTTATTGTGTACAGTTCTTATGACGTTCAATTCTGTTTCTTTGTCGATAACGGGTTTGTCTCCTTTCAGAATCCTCTTTATACTTCCAATTAATAATCACGTATTTCTGTTTAATTTAGAATGCACGCTAGTTACAGTTGCATTTCAGAAGCATTTTCTGTCTTTAATAGCTATGCATGACTAGATCATAGCCTGATAATCTCTATGTAGGTGACGTGTGAACAATGGAATACCTCTTCAGTGGTCCATAAAGAAAGTTGTGTGAGACCTACCAGATGACTTTTGTTTTCAATACCATTTTTGAAATTCCCAATTCATGTATTTCGTTTAGAAGATACACTTAAGATAATTTGAATGAAATGGTTTCAGAAGTATGTTTCATATGTACGCACTTGAATACACTAAAATTAAAATAAATGACACGAAAACTCTTACTTAACGTAACTGCTTTATTATTTATGAGTTTCCCATTAATTTTGAATTTATTAACTTCCACTCAAATATCAGTATTATGAACAGGATAGTATTTTATATAGATTTTTGTATCATAGCTCATATAAACTTTTTTATCGACCGTAGCCAAAACAATTGTTCCTTTACCGACTTGCTTTCTTGTGGGCGAGGTAATGACAGGCACTCAAAAATTAAGTCAATGTTATAAAACTGAAGCTTATAAACTACAATATGAATAACAATAAGTAACCAATGCTTTATTCGGAAATCTCATTTAGAAAGAAAGTAATAAAAAAAGAAAGAACCTCTTCTTATAAAGAAAGAAGAAGAAAGATATACTTTCTCATAATTCTCGTATGTATTTAGACACCATTTATTGGAACAATGATCTCAATAAAAAGTAGATCAAGGAAGCAGTATTAAAGTGTATTTGAAGTAATTGTGACAAAAAATCAGTAATGTTTGCTTGCTTGTAGTAATTGTTTGCTTTCTGACATAGAAATTGAAATCTTAAAGATTAAAACAACGTAGTAATTTCAGAGACTAATAAAAATGCAACAATTACTTTCAATACATTTAAATTACAAAGCAAGGATACAAGTTAAAATGGTTAAACTCTTTACTATGAAGGTTTAAAAAGATAAACCTTTAAAATTATCTTAATAGGGATATAAATACCTACACCTGGATAAAAGATACTCTCTTATTAGTACCTGCTATCCTTCTTTTCCTCGGCCACGAATAAGCAAGTCCCTTAGTGATATTATTGGAATTTGTATAATGTATTCCAGCAGCTACTTTCTCTAAACTACATCTGGTATTGGAAAGAAAAGCGAAGTCGTAACAATGAATATATTTTGTGATATATATTACTCTAATCCTTCTATTTTTGATAAGCCTACGATGAATATTGCTGATCTTAACGGGAATTGTATAGCAAAATGTAATTGTATTATAAATACTTGCAGCTTATAGTGTAACTTCTTGAGATTAAGAATGTCAATTTTAAATATTAGGTTAATTTTTTTCATGCGTTATATTTTAAATTTAGTGTAACAATGGCTAGAATTTATATTAATTAATTGTAATATTTTCTTTAACGTTGAACTAAGTAAAAAAAGGAATATATCAACTGGAAATAAAGGCTCGGCGCACACCAAAGAGATGGCATGGCAGAGGATTTTTTATGCGACGCATAGAATGCTTTTATGGACTCTAAATTATTCGATCCAAATTCTTCCACCAACTTATCTGCCGTCATCGTGAACTCCCTTCTAAATTGGGTGCGCTTCCTATTTGCAGCATCCATGATGGTCAGCGTTATTATTATCCGTATTATTTTCCAATATTTACACGGTCGCCATATGTTTGTGAAATAAAAATACTTTAATTTTGCTATATTTTTATTCTGACATTCTTATTATTCTTTTTTTTTCGGTTACCAAGCAACCACATTCTCTATAAAAAGTATACACAACAAGGACTTAACAGTATGAATATAAAACTGAAATTATGCACGGTATGCCGAAGACTACCGCCACTTTTGTGCCGACGGGGCTTGCATTAGAATTTTAATTATATACAAATTTAAATTCAATTTTTTTTTTTTAATTTGAACGCTTAAACATATTTTGCCATGCCGTCCTTTTGGTGTGCGCCGAGTCAAAGTTGGTATTACTTCTCGTTGTTCTAGTGTGGAATCACACCATTTTTGCCTTATGGTGATGTTTGTAGAATCTAGAGGTATATTCTATACATCGTGTATCGTAATAGTCAATGTTAACAACATTTCACCCACCAAAATTTGCAATTTAACAATTATTGCCAAAAAATTGACAAATGTGAACCTTTGCTGGGCAATTTTTTTTGAATATTTAGTAATACTTAATTGGCGTTGATAGTTTATTTTAATGAAGATCATTTAGACGAAACTACGAGGCACTTTGTTGGATTAAAAGGCAAATTTATATTTAGGTAAGGATTATTTAGGTAAAGACTTAATATTCAGTGAAAAATGAATACCCATAACACGAAGAAGCTAAACAAAATTAGCAGACACCAATTCAAAAACCTTATTAGGTACGATTAATGTGATTGAATTTAAAGGGTAGCTTCCAATTCGCTAGGGCCACAACCCTAAACCGTAGTAAAATAAAATTTATTCAATAGCAAAATTTTATTAAACATTCAATTGAAACCATAAAATACTTGGTAGCAAAATGAAATCTCCTTAACATTGTAACAAGGTAATAAATGTCCGCCATTACGTTTGTGCGTTTAGGCGTAAACGAGTAAGCCATTTCAACTGAAAAGAGCCTTTATAACATTAATTGTAGCCATGAAACATTTGTTATAAACTGTGGCAAGACACTTTTAAGACGAACGTTACTATTTTGAGATGCTTTTATTTATTTTAAGCAATAAAAGAGCAAATATGTTACGAGATAAAAAAATCTAAAAATTGACTAAGATAGACGCTTAAAAGACGCTTTCTACACTCACAGCTCCACACTAGGCTTCCCTGTGTCGTGGGTAACATGGACACATACATAGACAAATACACAAACACCCAGACCCAGAACAGAAATCTAAATTCATCATTTAGATGTCTGA
>DWNM01000290.1:0-11943 GCA_018250375.1 Narcosius parisi helen
CTATAATATGTATCTATCTGGAACCGGTAATATTGTTTTTACCGGTTCCAGATAGAATTAAGCCAAAACCCAATCAAAACCCCTTCGAGGGTTTTTCAGCGGTAGGTGATTCCAAAGAGAGCGCAAGACATTTTGACCTTTAACTTCATGATAATTAGATTTATTTTTCATAGAAATTCACGGCATTGCAACCAGGCGGCACAGTCAAAGCCTTTGTGACAGGCACCGCTGCTTCTACTTGTTAAAATATATAATATGGATTGACTAGGTACATATTTTTGAAGTCGGCGATCATAATGGAGTTTTATGTCTTTGCGCTTCAAAACAATTAATTATATGATTCATCCAAAATGACGTTGATACAATTGAATTTACCAACAACTGATTTCCTCTCGTACTAAATATTTTACTACTAAAATGCGTGAAATAAAGAATTTTAACAAAAATATGTAACCGACTTCTATGTAACTAAAAAGTAAAAATTATTTATTTATTTTTAAACAAATTTCGTTAAATGATAAGCTGATATGCTCGACATCGGGTGACCAATAAAAATACTTCAGTTTCTTAGTGGCAAGAATACGATTTGACGATTTCTTTATTAATTTGGCCATCGTGATTCCCATACTCATTGATTATACACATACCGAGGTCCGGTTATCATCTTTTGTCCTCTTCGACACTGATTCAAATGAAATTATCAACATAATTACAACTTTAAAACCAGACAGTGGCCCAAGTTAGGACCTTACACAAACTAAATTTATAAAAATGGCACAGGACGTGATTGCATCTGTATTCTCACATTTAGCAAACCTTTGTTTTCGTAAAGGTATTTTCCCGGCTCTTTTAAAACTATCCATTGTTATGCCTGTACATAAGAGCGGTAAGAGAGGTGATATTAATAATTATAGACCGATCTCGGTGTTACTTCCTATTTCTATTTCCTTCTCCGTTCTTATTAATAAGCTTGAAACCATTGGAATAAGAGGAATAGCCCTGCAACTTTTTAAAGACTATCTTCGTGATAGTAAGCAGAGTTAAAATAAATCTCAGGGATCTATACTTGGTCCTACATTATTTCTAATCTCTATTAATCAACTAATTAATCTCGATATAGATAGTGGTAACGTATTTTGCTACGCTGATGACACTGCTATTGTATTTCATGGTTCAAGCTGGGAACAAGTATTTAACAAAGCCGTTACTGGTATGGAAAGTATCTTCGTATGGCTTAAAGATAATCTTTTAACCTTAAATGTTACTAAAACAAATTACATCTATTTTACAATTAGTGCCAAAACACAGCCAAATACCAATTTCAAATTTAAATTACACGCATGTGATAAAAGCAATATCAATAATTGCACTTGTACCATTTTAGAAAGAGTTACTTCAACCAAATATCTAGGTGAGATTTTAGATCAGTCTTTCTTGGCATCAGCACATTGAATATCTAAACAACAGGACTAGAAAAATAACTTGGATATTTAAGTCACTCGCTCAAGTCGTCCATACAGAAAATTTAATTAAAATATACATAGTTCTAGCTCAATCAGTTATAACTTATTGTACACGTGGTTGGGGCGGAGCCAAACAAAATATTTTTTTAGAAATTGAAAGGGGACAGCGTAGTTTATTAAAGGTGATCACCTCTAAGCCATTTAGATTTTCAACGGAAGAGCTATATAACATGTGTAAAGTATTATCAGTAAAAAAAATATACATATTACTATCTACACTATTGATCCCATAACCTCTGCAAGCAGAAGAAAAGGCAGGATCGTCTACGTACAACGTCCACGAACGGTCTTTGCTAAAAGACAGTACTCAACACTATCTGCAAATATATAGAATGAAATAAACAAAAGCCTTAATACATTTAAATTAACACATTTTCAATATAATAATGCTGTTACTAAATGGTTGTTACCACTAAATTATAAAATAAAAATGAAATAGTCGATACACTCTCTCACACACAAACACGCACACATATGTACACATCCTCAGTACATGTATTATAAAATAGGAATAAAAAAATGTATTAAATCAAGTATATTGTATGCAAAAATTGTATTTAAATGTCATGTTTTGGAAGACCGGGGTCTCCCAATACGAGCAAATAAACGCTCAAAGGGCGTCTCGACAACTGCTTGCTTGTACCCAAATAAAATATTTTAGATTTTTTGATCTAGATACTACACAACGCTATATACCATTTCCAATATTTGTCTTCTATTGTTGCAGATAGATGGCACTAAATTACATAATACGGAAACTATCAGTTTGAGCTCTAGATGGCAGTGACCGTACTTCTTATGTAGATATTTGTATTTTCCTAAGAATAATCGTTTAGATACTTAAATTACGATTGTAATATGTATTGGGATTGGCAATTAAGTAGTCGAACGAATATAATATGTACTGTGCTGTATAATACGATAGTTTTTGTTATGCTCCTACTTATATTAAAAACTTCAGTCACTCTGGTAATCAAATAGGACCATCAGTTGTGGAGAATTTAGTACACAATTGCACATTTTGTCATTAATTGAAGTTATCACACCCATATTAGACTAAGATTTCGACCAAATTATTATTTACGCAAATATAAAATTATTTAATTTAGTAACTGATATTTTTACTTTAAGGCTACAGTAACATGAAAATATTGCATGTATTTCATTTTATAACACTATAGGAAATAAAACTCAATATGCGTATATTAAAAAAGCATGTTTCTCTATTATTGAAGACCAACTGAAAGTATTTGAATTATAATATAACCTTTATAATGTAATTACACGTGCACAGCTATTTCACATTAAATTTGAAAAATGTAACTCGAATGACAGAACCATATAAAGTTCATGAAAATTTCTAAGTAATACCAGTTTAACACAATGGTAATAATCTGGTAAGCTGACACAATGGTAATGAGTGTAATATAACTATCGTATTATTAAACCATTATTCCTTTGTACATGCAGATTCAAAAATAAAACATGTTTTTCCATTAACCAATACACTTTTATATTGCAAAACAATAATAAATCTTTGACCCATAGATATAGAAAACTACACAAGAAAATAATATTTTATTATTCATTAATTTTGAGCACAGCTGCATACTGTTAACAGTGCTAGGGACAAATAGCTATATTTAGAGCCCAATTATTATAATTAAAAAATGTATGGCCACATTGAAAATATATTGTATCAATTGGATAGATATAGAGAACAAAAATTTGGTGCAAGACTGTGCTCCCTAATAAAAAAACAAACAAGTGAAGCTATTTGTTATGTGCAGTTGTAAAAATAATTAGATACTGAATGTCGGGAAAACCCTTATACTGCACAAGCAGTTCTTTTTTATTTAAAATAACATCTAATAAATCTCACAATTTCTTTACAAGCAATGACATTTACAATTATATAAGCATTATTGCTGCATTGATATCACTCTTGCTGTGATGGTAGCTCTAATGTGACCCACAAATTCTTTTGAATCATTGCCAGATTGACACGCTTAGGGCATCGAGCTAACATTCATCATAGTACTTTACATGTTTATTAGAACTGTAACCTATCAAATTTATGAAAAATAGCTGTCCATATTAGTGGATACTCATCTGCACAGGCCACAAATTATTCAATACAATCTCTATACATAAATTAATCAATACAATAAAGTAATGGAATTTTCCGCAACATATCTCAAGTTATGTTAATTTCGCCTCACTGTGTCACAGTACGAGTTCTGGTCACAAAAGGTTACCCAATGCTAGTTGAGAGAGGGAGACGTGCCGTCGTCCCACACTACGTCAATGCTGGGCCACTTGGTCTGCAGGCAGGTCAGCATGGGGTCGGTAGTGGCGGCGCGCATGGGGCACTCCAGCAGCGCGGCGCGGCCCGTGCGGTACGCCACGCGCCCGCCCGGGTTACTGCGCGACAACCCATTGTAATGGTGTAGAGTAAACGTGTCTGGCGCCCCACGCTCACAACCAGGGAAAAACTCATCCATAAAGGCGCTTAATAATATTATACCTAAGTTTTCGGAATCTAGTTTTCGTCTCATTAATTCCACATACTCAGGCTCACAAACCAAATCGGCAGCACACAGAACATCTTGCAGTGCCGCCGAAGGAATAAAGTTATTTCCTTCTGGGTCAAATGATCTAAATATTCGTTCTGCCGATTCACCCACAGTCTCGGGTGCTGCCAATCGCCGCTCCAGTGAGAATAATACAGTTAAATGTGTCTCAGATGCGAGTACCCAAACTGGATGTTTTGGATTTTTATAAAAGGAGCCTACAGTGCAGTATTGCATGTGCTCCATTATGGTTAAAAAGCCAATGTCATTCTGTCTCTCAATTCCTCTCAACCGTAATCCCCCCACTACCTGCTCATGGTCCCACACGTGAGCTACCGCCCTTCCCGTCAGCATCAAGTTGATCAGTCCCTGTGAGCCGTAGCCGTATGTGGAATGTATCAGTGGGTCAGACAATTCAGCTAATTCCGCTTCCACTGTATCCACTCCCTTACTAAGAATGACACTATACAATAATAGTAGAACACCATACTTGTCCTTCAGGATACGAATGTTCCTTGTATAAAACGCTTCCACTTCTGATAATGTCTGAAAAGAATGCACCTCAATCCTGCGATGAAAATGGTCGATGGCATCACACGACTGTTCCTCCACACTGACGTTGACGCCGCTGCTGGTCTCCGCATCCGCATCGTTCTTACGGTAAACGGCCACATTGTACTTAGAAGCTAGGCACTGGCTTATTATAGTACATACGGCCCTAACCAGTAAAGAATTACACTTCTCGGATGTCAAATCTTGTAGACTGTGTCCGGGCGTTTCCGAGAGGAGGATTTTGAGCAGAAAGCCCTGCACGGGTGCGATGGCGGCGCAGGGTCCTCCCTCCTGCTGGATGAGCGCACTCGGCTCGTCGGCGCTGAACTGGAAGCCTTGCGCCCAGCGCCGGAACACGTCCTCCTTCACGTTGTCGCCCCACAGCAAGCGCCGCGTGCTGGCCAGCTCGCGCTCCAACCTTGCCGTTCCGGCGCTCATATTACTCGTGTTATCTATTGTTATATTGGAATTACAGCTTTCGGCCTCGTTGGATCCGTTCAACATTTGCTCGTGGAGTTACGCCACCTAAAAAGTTTGCAATTAAAAATAATAATGTCCAATCACCGCTTAGTATCATCGACTGCAGCCATACCGGCCGATTCTCGATAAAATTAATTCAAGCAAATCTACATGTACAAAAAGGCTATAACCACGTAGTTGATACTCACAACGAATATGAGGCACATATTAATGTTCCACATTTGATAATAATTTCTTTCTTTGTAACGATTATACGTGCGAATCGACGTCAATAATGGCATTATTTTATATCTATAAATCAGTATTTAAAACTTTTCTAAAGAAAAAAAGAAAAGCTTACGACATTAAGGCTGCCATTTTTAGAAAAATAGCAACATTTTTAAACTTGTCATTATACTCATTATGTTCACTGTAAATAGGTCACAGATAAAAAAGGCATTTATTTTTGTGCATTTTAATTAATTCGCACTTGTTTATGAATAACTGTATACTGTTTTTTTTTTCTTTTATTTAATTATAAAATATACAATTAACTATAACGTCAATTTTAGTATAATCGGTTGAATTAATTCAATATACATATTTACGTGGAATATATTAAGCTTTCATTATAATTATACTCTGTATAGAGAATTATAATGAGATATTAATTAATAGCCTTCACTGTTTAAAACAAAAACTAAATTTAAAAACAATAAAATAACTAAATAGATTATAACTTGTTTACATTTTCTTTTATTTATTCATTTATTTACACCACTTCCTGGCTTGCTTGATCTGTTTATTTTTATTAAACAAGTACAAACATTATTAAAATCACATCAGAGTACACAATGTACGTACTGTTTATAGTACTCTTGCCGTTGTCCGTACCACTGTACGTCAACAATAATGTAATGTCACTCACTGACATGTCGTCATGTCAGTTTGTGTTGGTCAATCATGGACGTTAGACGGTGATATTTTATTTTTAGGTTTTCTGACTTCATTTGTGTTTTTTTCGTATAATTTTATTTTGTTAACGTAGAAAAAAATTTACTTGTGAAATATGTTTTAGTATTTGTAGTGCGATACCGTGATCGGTGTTTTAGTTGTGTTTTGTTGATTATTTAACGCAATGAAGCTGGGCATAGCTGGCTGGAGGCGTTGCGCGGCGCTCAACGCCGCAGGTCAGTGCATTCTCTTTTGTCATATTTAACTATCTATGTTACTTTTGTATGCCTCACCCTAATTATCAAAATTTAGTTTTATTAGTTAAGTGAAGACGCTAAGATATTTATTTTAATTAAAAGTCATCATGTTTTACACTAATTAAACCTTAATTAAGTTATTGATTACTTAGCTATCCAGATTTTTTAAGAATATAGTTAAGAAAATGACATATCACCTCGTTTAGCTGAAATATATATGCCACATAGCGTTATTTCGGCCTTATATACTTAAAACATATATTACTTCCTATTTAACATAATATTTTATATGTTATGTGAAAGTAAAGTGTACCTATATGAAACAATTTCACATTGTAATAAAGAAATATAAATAGATTAGAACCACCCTAACCAGTCCATACTGATTGTACTAGTTATTTCACCGGTATAATGGAGTATTACACTTTTAAAATAGAATTTTCTACAGGAAGCCTAATTACTTGTAATAAATTAAATTAAGTATAAATGCTTCAAATTACCTAAGTGGGTACTTATTTGCAAATTATAGTAATAATGAGCAACTTCTTACTGTAAACAATCTAAATTAATTAGTTTAAGTTTCGTAAAATGTAGATTCAACAAAATCTAGCAGTAATGTATCATATAAACTTAAACACAGGGCATTATAGAATACAGTGAATGCAGCTCATGGAGCTCATGTATCATTGAAGTAATCTGCAACTCTTATTAAAGTGTAGTCGAAGTTGTGTTAGTTATTCTCATACATTCAATATTTAATATTATGCCACATACCACATCAGTATATTGAAACCTATTACCAGGCACACTGCATACCCGCACTATTAGTTAAATTTAAAGGTTATTACAGTTCAGACTGTATATATATTCAGTTATACACTATATATATATTCGATATAATATATTCAGTTTAAATAAATTCTGTTAAATAAAGAGCTTACAGCCAGCCTTAGTGAATTGTTAACAAATTACCAAACGTAAAAATATTTCGTATCTTACATATACAATGCTAGATAGAAATACCCTGTTTGCGACCATTAACTATCTGTTATAAGATTTATCAATCAGAAAATACAAAGAAAATTACTTCATAGTAAGAGCAACTATGTATTTCAGGCTCGTCAGTGCTTGATGTCCTTAACTCATGCAGTTTTTAATTATCTCTTCTCTCATCGTTCAATCTCTCGTATT
The DNA here is from genome assembly GCA_018250375.1 of Narcosius parisi helen. NCBI lineage: Eukaryota > Metazoa > Arthropoda > Insecta > Lepidoptera > Hesperiidae > Narcosius > Narcosius parisi. Next base: position 7,510 of record DWNM01000290.1, read on the forward strand.
ACAAAAGATATTCAAAGAGTAGTCAAATAGGGTATTGCATATTTTAGGGCATTAAAGGTAACGAAGATGTATCTGTTTAGTGGCAGAAGTGATAACGTATTATATGAATCTAGGGTATTCGATTCAGAGATTAGTGTACTGAAGTTGAGGCTAAAACATAAGCTGGTAGTGCCAAATCTCACACTTCCCTATTTTGAACGAATAAGTATGCCAAATCTCACACTTGTCCGTGCGGACAATATTTTTAAAAATGTACGTAAAGTTTTTGCTTCACGTGTTAATATACAGATTACACTAAAACCAACTATCAAAATCTGAATTTGTGTGTACGTTTTGACTGAACGAAATAACAGTCAAGAGTCGTTGTCGTTAATAACTCCAGCATCACATACCAAGTAGACATAGCAGATGTTTACATATTATAAACAACTAGTTTTAACTCGTGGCTTTGCTTGCGACCAAAGATCAATGACAATACATATCATATCGAATACCTGAATAACAAAAACCCCATCCAAATCGGATCAGTAGTTTTTGAGTAAATTCTGATTAAAAACAGTATTAAAACAAACAAAACTTACACCTAACCTAAAAGCTAGACCGTCCCTAGGTTTTACCCGCATAGCTCCCATTCCCATGGGATTTCCGAGATAAAAACTATCCTAAGTCCTTTCTCGGGTCTCAAACTATCTATGTACAAAATTTCATCCAAATCGGTTCAGTGGTTTAGACATGAAAGCGTAATAGACAGACAGAGTTACTTTCGCATTTATAATATTAGTAAGGATGATCAAATGTAATGTCATCATGGTATTTAGTCTTTATTACTTCTGGTTCTGTATAAGTCAAGTGTATTTAATAATTATTATTGCTGGAATATATCACTAAAATTGTATTTTTATAACAATATATAAATAAGATGACAAGATGACATGTAAAAACCCTTAATTGCCATTATTTTTAAATGCTTCATGGAGAGGCATAATTGCAAAAGTAGAGCTGTTATTATCATAGATAAGTATTTGACTTTTTTGATATTAAAACATTGGTTTTAGTCACTTGTGTGTCTAGTTCAGAGGTACTCAAACTTATTTCGTCCGCTGCCCACTTTTAAAATCGTATATTGTTTAGCATCCCCCTTCTTCGGCTCTTAAGGAATAGATCGACAAAAAAGAACCTATTACTACTTAAGCTACCTGGAGCCGGCGTCGTCGTCTCCGCCGTTCGCAATCGGAAAGCGCGTTTTGTTTTTGTGCAGTAAGACTTTCCTCTGGCGCTCTTTCTTTCGGCGCGACATTGTTAAAATACAGCCGACGATACAGTGCCACTGTGCCATGCAAATTTCACATAAAGATTCGAGGCGGCTTAAACTATAGTAAATGATTAATAAGAAGTTGTCTAACTTTATCACGGTAATATCCCTTCCTTCCATCTTCCTTAACGAGGCAGTTTGCCTCGTTAAGGAAGGAACAGTTAAGGAAGTAAAATTGATTTTAAAGTTGGGTAGGAGAACTGAGTACTGACCCTACAGAAAGAATGATTTATAATTTAGAAGGCGTAACCATCCATTCGATATTTCGATTAGAGCCTTAATACCTAATTAAAGCTTTAAAGAGCGAAGGAAAGGGTAAAGCGATTATATATAAGTCGTATGCGTTTTTTTGTTTTTGCGCAAAAACCTTTAATTTTATACTTTATCTTCAAAATTATAATTCATAATTATGTATGGTATGTATGTTAATATGAACTTTTCTCGAATCAAGTACCTACACGAAGTATTTGAGACTTGGTATAGAAAAAGTGCAGTACATTCGATGGCGGGTGTTGCATCGGGCAGGGGTGGTTTGTGGTGCGGACGCGAGGCGATCGATCGCGGCGCGGGCAGGTGGCGCGGGACGCGGGCGGTCAGCGGCGCGGGACGTAGTACGAACGGTGGGACAACCGACAGACATGACTCGCCTCCCATTCAATAATTATTCATTTGTAGAAATATTTTTTTTTATTCATAATATACTTACATATCATATTTCACAATATGCTTAAAATAAAGTTGTATGAATATTTTAAAGTATTAATGCCCTTCTTAGCTTAAATACGTATCATCTTTAATTGTAACCAATTTGATTATACCGTACCTGAACAGTTAAACTTGTACCGAGAAAATTTCCAACAGTTGATTCTTCCAGATAACGAGTACTATGTATATTTACGGATATGACCACTTATTATAGACAATTAATAATTAAAAAATTAAAAACATATTTTTTCCATTTAAATATTCAAACAGTATGTCCTTAAAAAGAGCCATTTTTGTCACTAACGTTACGGTCAAAACGTTATTAGTTAAAGTAGGTAGTAAGATTAAATATTTTTTTACCAGACTGCTGAGGCTAATGTTTTTCGAGCTTATATATGTGTCTCATTCTTTGGCATGCCCTACAGTCCAAACGGATTGACAAATTTTAACATTATGAGGTGTCGTTGGATCGGTCGGGTTTTCGTTTTTGTAACAATTACTAGATTTTTCATAAAATGCATTTTAACCGGCTCTAGCAGGCTGAAGCGTGGTGCGTAGTGCCCGCCGCATCTAACGGTTGTTTACGTCGAGCGATAAGCCTGCAGCTAGCGGGGCCCCAGAGTATCTACGAGCCGTGTGAAACTCAAGTTATTGTTCCCAAACATAAATACTTATTACCTGCTTCGTTAATGTCTCAAATTCCAAAGTGTCTTGGGCTATACCTCATTTTAGGCAGGCAAATACAAACTGTGAACCGATAAGGGTGAGTACTTTTTACTGGAAAAATTTAAGGACAATACTGAAAATAAAAGGAAGTGCGTGGATTCTTTACGAGATAAAGAACGATTTTTTTTAAAGTTTTTACATAATTATACTCGGATTGTTCGGTAAGCGAATTAAGCGGGTAAAAAAGCTATTAATACACCTCGATATCGTAATATCTACGTCGTTAAATGGACGCGTTATGCTTAACCGATTCATTGCAAAAGTGTGCAAGTAAAATCGCGTGCTCAGTCAAAATGAATGATCGATCGATGCACTAGTGTGCAACATGCATGACATCACGTGATCGCATGTTATTAATTTATCTCTTCGCGACGTTAGGACGTTACGTTCGAGCGGCACGTGTTGCGCAATACTCGTCATGTGGCGAAATTAATTCCCAGTGTTTGAATTAAATCAAATTGATACGGCGTGGGAAAGCGTATCGTCGCCACGGCCAGTGCGAGTGACAGTGGGCGAGCCACCAGTAGGAAAGCGCCGTCATCCAGGGCTATTTATGCTGCATATATATTTTATCTATTATACTGATATCACATCAATTAACAAAATATCGTTTTCGTTACACTTTCGTTTTTCTCACAAACTCCTAATCTCAATGACTCTTAAATATGTAGATAGTTTAATCTTATTTAGTCATTTGTCGTTGTTTAAAAAAAGATATCCTTTTTCTTGTTCTATTCAAATTTCAAGTGTGGCCACATGATTGTGTGCCCTACTTTAACGTTATCTTGAGTTTCTTTAAAACCCTCACCGAGAAAAAGCACTTGTGTAGGTAGGTACACGTTTGAGTATATATTTGATACTTGGATTTGGTTTATCTTTAAGTGCATTCTTTTTTTGAAATTAGGTAAATCAGCAGAAAATGCCTTTAGTCCATTGAAATGTTACATTGAGGTTGCAATTGTCAGAGGATGCAATTTTATTTTTTGGATGTCAAGAGGTGATTAGTGTTAATTCCAAGTTTGTGGGGCCGCAACCCTTGTCCGGCGGCCGCCGTTGAAAAAGGTGTACAAAAAAAATAATAACATTTATGGTCTCAAATTGAATTCTCTACAACTTTGGTTTTATAACTTTTTGTCGTAGATACAAAATTTAAAAAGTATTAAAGAAAATAGTTTAGTTAATTGAAAATGTAACTTTGGGGTTGCAATAATCAGAGGACGCAGTTTTATGTTTTGGATGTTAAGGGGGAGTTAGTGTAAAGCTAAATCCATATTTATGGGGTCGCAGCCTTTTTCAAACAATTTGCACTCCTTTTTCAAGATGGCGGATGAAGGAAAAACGCGACCCCCAAATTTGGATTTAGCTTTACACTAACCCCCCCTAGACATCCAAAAAAATGAAATTGCGTCCTCTGACAATGGCACACTCAGGACCAAACATTTTAACATTTCCATGGACACTATTATATTTCATGGTTAAATTTAAATACATACTCATTAAATATCATATCTAAAACAAATTTCATAACATTTTCTATAAAATACTCTTGGCCCGCCTGACTCTAAGTTAACAAGGTGAACTTTTTGAAGGTGGTAGAACCCTCTGTGGTTCGAATCCGGAGGCACCACCGCCACACCTATTTCTTCCTTATGATAGTAGTGTTAAGTGCTGCTGTTTATGGCTTGAAGGGT
>DWNM01000291.1:0-11940 GCA_018250375.1 Narcosius parisi helen
GATGTGTGATGCCAACATAAAATTAGAGCGGACTGATGTCACTATGTACCATAGCAACTAACTAGGATTGCTATTGATGCTTAGGTATTCCATACACATAATTTACGAAGGATCTAAAGTCTAATTACAATTTTACTGCGAGCTGCGTCTAATCAGGCTTTCTACGATGAGAAATCGGATATGGGACACGTGAAATGAATGTGTAATATCTAATCTAACGTCATTTAAATTTACTTTCATTTACTATTTCAAAATTTTCTGAAAATTGCGGGTACTTACAAAATATTTATTTAGTAAGTCTTTCACAAAGACTCAAACGCAGAGTACTTATCACCCTCATCATGTTCCTCCATAAAAAAAGATAAACTCATAAAAATCATTTTCGTTCTATTTCTTTAATTTTGGCTTGTCATTAGTTGATTCTACATACACCGACATAAGCCAAAATTTTACTGACCTATCATTTGTAGAAACAACATTATCCTTGTCGAAACGATGGTAAACAACTCACCAAACCATTTACTTGTGTGGCGACTCAAAACATCGTACAATGACACTTTAATGAACGGGCGTTTACGACAACACATAGGAATCAATAAAACATCGAAACAAGCACAACGACATGAAAACCATAGCGCATGCCTCAGTCGTGCGTGGTGTAAAGCATGCAAGCTTACACTGACCGATTAATTTCAAACGGACAAACATTGGAACATACACGTAAACATTTACCTATACAATTATATACAGTACACGAACAAGGGAGTGAAACTAAAGGGTCAGCGTCTATAGACGAAAACGGGAAAGTTAGAACGTATAACAGTTGTAAGTATAGAGTACAGTAATAACAGTAACAAAACCGCAAGGACAACGTAAAATATAACAAACAGATTTAATGAGAGAGCAGGCTTTGGTTCAAATTGAATCTTACAGCTTGATCGGTGGATGTCTTGCTGTAGGGCACCGGAATCAAGCGTTCTTGTAACTCTCCACCTATGACCTTCCGTGTGCAATGGGGATTCATGGAAAAGAAAATAAAAACAAGAATATGAAGTAAGAGTAACACGACACGAAGAGGGTGCCCCTGACGGAGACAGGCAGACACGCGGCGCTGCCTCCAACGCTATCCCACAATACACAATTTATTTACATTTTGATACTAATCCAATTGTTTCAATACATTATCGTTTTTGTTGTAGCTTAAAGAGGTCTGTGCGAATACCTAGCTTTGAAATAGAAGCCAATGAACTCCTAAAAATGTGACATTGGTTAATCTCTTCATAGATGATACCTAAAAAGTGAAAAATGAATTGGATTTTATTAACAAAGCTAGCGGTGAGACTTATGTTCCTTCCTTAAACAAGATTAAATTGAAATACGAAAGAGTTAATGAGGACTTAATTTCAGATTCAGAAGAGATTGTTAATTTGAAAACTTGAAAATTAGCCGTAGAATAGCGTTGGTCGAGCAGTGAAGGGTTCTGCAGTGTTGAAGGTATTAGGGATAGTTCGAAGCAAGTGCGCCTCGCGAAGCATGGATAGATCTTAGAAAGAAGACAAATAAAAGATAGAGTAACATAAAATACGTAACGCGGGGTCCTCCTAGACTTAAAAAGCACATTCATGAATTGTGCACTTAAAACTATCGTAATTACATATTCCATCCAGGGCTCCGATACAATATGAACGTGAACAATTAAATAATAATAATAATAACAAATAAAAAAAACATCGATCGTAATGTACACGCTATTTGTCGAGTCGAGTTCGAAGCGTACACACATCCGAACTCTTAAACAGGCCCGGATCTAGGGGGGGCAAACCGGGGCATCTGCCCCGGGCGGCACTTACGGAGGGCGGCCAAATCATAAATCATGATGTTTTTGACAAAAAAAACTTTATAAAAAGATTTATAACGTTTAAGGTTAAGAGTTTATAAAGTTTTTTTTCATACAAAAGTTTCCGCCGATGAAATACTAAAACATAACCTAACCTAGCGCTGTGTATAAGTAATGCACAGAGGGGGACGGCAATGTCATTTGCCGCGGTTCAAAAGAATCGTAGATCCGGGGCTGCTCGTAAATACACCATGTGCGTGTGTGTGTGTGTGTCCTCCGCACAGCGGGACCGTGTGTCCGTCGTATCTCATGCCATACGAACTAATCAAGCACATTTATATTTTGAACGTAGTTGCTCACATACCAGATACGTAGTTGGAAATCTAGAACAGAAGCGCTATTTACAGTAGCTACATTGGCGTCTAGGATTTTTTATACTTTGGGGCTATCTATAGTAAACACGTGCGGTATACGTCTAGTTTTAAAGCATGGCTTAAATCTATACATCAGAATTTTGTAAGTGCTAGAGCGTGAAATTTTATCAAGACTAACATCGTTGTATCTTTCATCTGTCATTTCAAAAACCACTACGTCGTATAATTCGATTTTTTAGGAATCAATAAAAAAAAACATATCATTCACCAATAAACGAGTTTTAAATTTTTTTGGGTTTAAGTTTGAGTATTGGAGTTTTAAAAGATTGAAATGTCTTTCTTTAATAGCCAGATTACGCATCTCTCTAAAGAAGCATTTATAGCCAAAAAAGCATGTTGAAAATTTTCGAAATGACCGATTCATTTGAGAATCATTCAAAATTTCAAACACCTGGAATTCAAATTGCCCTTAATAAATTTCCACGCTTCAATTTTAAACTAGGGTACAATGCAGTGACTCATCCATGCCGGCTGGTGAGGCTACTGTACATGGTAATGAGTGGAAGCTGAAAGCGTTTCTAACATTGATACGACCGTACGACAAACATGGCCACGTCGGGCCGCCATCAAACATCTGACATCGACACAAACATCTCTCAGATTATTACCTTATAGTGCGTCGCTCCGGTACGGTTGTTTGAAATAAAAGTAACTTTGCAGTATATGTACTTTATTACTAGATTTCATTAGGACAAGAAGCGTCGGTTCACCAATAACAGACAGTATTTCATACCAATAACTGTTAGCAAATCATGCTCCGTTTTTCTCTGTTAATTTGTGTTTTCTCTCTATCTATTACTACCGCGGTGATCTACTGTAAGCAATCATCGAAAAATTATCTCCGTAACCTATCACCAAAACACGTTTCAACTTGTTATATATTAATTTTAGAATATATCATTAAACTATACCTTAATACCTAGAGCAGGCAATGAGTAACTCACTAAACGAAGTGCATTTAATGATGACTTTAGGAATCATTATAGTAATATAAACGCTAGTTGTAAATAACATAGAAATTTAAATATCGACATATCTCACGTTACGTTCAAGGATATTTAAATTTGCTTGCAAAAGATAAAAGTTAGGGTAAAAGAAATGAAAAGAAACAATAAGAAGTAAAGTTTGGAAGACCAGTAAGAAGTATAGAGTAGTGTAAAGTGTGAGTGTGCTTTAATTGTCTATAAGAAGATAAAAATATTTGGTCTTTAACTAAAACATGCATTCACTGACATCTAGACTACGTTGAAACTTTCCTTATTTTCATGCAATAGTTCTACTGTAAAAGTTAAAGCAGAAAATAAGAGGGATTGGTACATCGGAAAATACTGCTCTCACTAGAATAATAGAAAGACGACATTAAAATTTACGACGTAACGACATACAGTATAGAAGTCAACAGTAACTAAGAACCAACGCTATCGTCCGTTATTAATATTCGATCTTCCAATGTTTTGTCTATTAAAGATCGACATTTGACATCTTAATACTAGAGACAAATTTCGATCTGTGGTAGGAAAAAATTGATAGATTGGTTATTAATAACGGGCATAAGACAACATCTAGCATTCGATACGGAACACAAGAAACAAGCAAATTTAAATATCTTCCTTAAAACGTTTAAAAGCACTCGATAGCACAAATTTGTGACTTTATTTTTTTTTTATAAAAAATGGCACATCCATTATGGTAATATATCATCTTTATAAAATTTTTACTTCGCACAACACACAACAACGTTACAACTATAAAAGAGAGAGACAAAAGATTTTTTTTTCGAATATTTACAGAAAGAAATCAACTCTCGTCCGTAAAAAAAAAAATGAACTTGAAAATGGCTCTTCATCTCAATTATAAAAAGAATATCGTCACGACACACAGCTATAAATATTCAATCTAAAAAATGGTGCACCACGATTACATTAAAACTAGAATATATTTTGCATCGACTAATATATGTATCTCTTACACTAATACTCCCAAACAAACCTTACGCTACCTACTACATACACTTCGAAATTCTGAAAATGCGTCATTTAACTCTATTAGGATACGTTAGTTAGTTTAATTTTTTTTTTAGTAATTTTAAATAGTTTCGTTAGTATAGATTTTAAATGGCAGTATTTAACACATAAAGGCGATTTTAAGTGAAGCTGTCTCTATACGTCGCTCCTATAATAATTACGCACTATTGTGGCTAAAGTGTGGCGGTAGTCGCCCTGGCGGTTGTCCGTATCGTTTTAAAGTCGTTTTAGTCATCGCTCTGATGCGAGACGGGGCTGAGCGCCGTCAGGGAGCTCCCGCCGCTTTGCACGCTGATCCTCCGGTGCTCGGCCAAATAATTATTGACAAAAATCCTTCGGCCGGCCAATATGTCCGCCTTTTGCTGGAAAACAACATCACCGCACTGTCAGCGCGTGCGCGCGCGCCGCTCGCGTAACCAAACTGCTCGGTGTTGCCGATACCAAACTTTAGAACATTGCCAGTGTTCCAAAACCAAAACCTTGTTCATTTTTAGCCGAAAAACGTTGACCATTTCAATAAATCAAATAAAAAAAAATAAAAAAATAAAAATTTTGGTTTCAGAACACGGAAGCTACGTGTGTGTTATTAGATTTTAGTAGAAATTTAGTAAAAAGATTTCGACAGCAGTTTCGTTACTAGCCAAGTGCCTATCTTTAACTAAGGTAAGGGGGCATTCACACTATTGGGTCGGGGCAATCGAGGGCATCCAGTAGCAAGTACAAAATATATAAAAGAAAATAATAAATGGGAAAATTACCGTGTGAAAAGCTACTACTACGCATAAAGTTGAAAAAATCCGGTATGTGAGCTACATCGCGGCGAGTGCGGTTGTTTGAGGTACAAGAAAATGAAATATCGGTACAATCTAAATAAATACTTTTATTAAAATGAGTTTCAAACTGGTCGCTTATAATGCCGGTTAAGTATGTTCCATTTAACATTAATGTATTCGTTACAAGTAACTCAAAAATAAGTTAAAGATAATGAAATCAACTTATAAAATAAGTACTTACACAACCGAGTCAACGATAAAAAAAATAAAACGAAAAGAAAAAAAAAAAGAATATAATCTAAAAGCATTTTTTTTAATTTCAAAATCATAAACTAGGTTAGGTACTTATTTCTCTAGTTTTGGTGTAATAGTGGAGATGATATAATATATATTTTATGCGCTTTTATCATTTTTGTATCGTTGCTTACACACTAAGTTTAGAAGTCTGGTAGTTTTAGTGGTATGAATAATATATATATATATAGCTTCGATAACTCACTACGGTATTATTAACGATATTAAACTCAATTAGTCATTAGACCGTTCGCTGAGACTCTGATAATACGAGACAGTTAATAAAACAAAATTGCTTCTTGCATAATCAAATAAAAAAAATAATTACCAGGAAATCTACGTACCAAACATCTAATAATTAAAAAAATACAATTGTGCATACTCACAGACATCTGTATACATGCAAAACGCTGTAACATAAGCATGATCACACTTTAAATGCGAAGCGAAAGTAATTAAAAAAAAGGTACAGAAAAAAACAATACTTGTACCAAAAAAAAAATTAATAACATCTCTTCAATAGATACTCTGTACTTACAATCTAAGTGCGTCGGCCGCCATTTTGTGTTGACAGCACACAAAATGGCCGCACGTCAATACACCTGTCGGTGTGCGTCATTGAATGTCTAAACGTTCAGAGACAGTCGCGTCACAGCGGGCCGGTCACGGCGAGTATATACCGAGGACGTCGGACGTGCAACATGAGCGCCATGCTTCTAATATTTACTGAACCTCTCAGAGTGCGGCGGCCGTCACAGGGTCGCTGAACTTTCGCTATCGTATTATGGACCGTAGATACTTTTCTTTTTTTATACGATCGAAGTAGCAAACGAGCTCGCAGTCCACCCGACGGTAAGTGACCAGCGTCGCTCGTGGACATCCGTAATCGACCCTAGATAAGATCAGAGTCTCACCCGAGGTCGGTCACAGACGCGTCGCTACCCCTGAGGACCGAGTCGGAACGCCTCGGATAAGCGTGTCACCCTCACTACACCCTTCAAACCAGAAAACGGCAGCGCTATCATTAGGCAGAAATAGGTGCGACGGTGGTGCCTCCGGCCGAACCGCGCAGGGTTCTACCACCTTCGAACTATTCCGGTCCAGAACGCGACACTGCCAGTCGAGCGCGCCGGCCGCCGCACTGCGCGAGGGCGCTACGTACGGGCCGCGCCGACGCCGGGCGCCCGCGTCCCCGCCTACGCGACCTACACTTACCGTCAACATCTGAAATAGAGTGGTTTCGCTAAAAACTGGGCGGCCCCCACCATAACTATGCGTGTCAAAGAAAATGCTATGGAATTTGCTTCAAAAATTGTTTTTTAATCGATCGTAAATACTTTTCACCGTAACGTAACATTCGCATAAACGAGTCGTTTGTTCGTACACCGTTTGCAATTCTTATTTCCTATGTGTTGTATCGTACTGCTAAATTTTAGAATGGGTCGGAATACAGCTAAGAGTACAATCTATAGTTAGCATCAGATCGACACGAGATTTTCGTCTATTACAATCGTAGGATATAATTGTATCTCAGTTATCATGTAAGAAACGGGTATAAGTGGTCCCAAAATTGATTACGAAACGAAACACGAACGCTACCGAGCGGTATCGGCTCGCTTATCAGTAGACAATTCCATACCGACTACTTACAATAATACAAGCTAGTGAGATTTGAAAAAAATTTAAAGTATCATTTATCTCAGTAAAATCTTTAAAGTTAACAATTACATTTTTTATATTTATTTTATTTAAGAGTTTCTATATAACAGCTATACAAAATATCACTGCTCCGATATACATATAAAGAGACATTCGAGGAAAAAAAATCTACCTTATTTACAAACAAGTTTGTCTCGTGTAAGCAGTGTTCGTCGAATTTGTGAACGAGTGACAGACTGACTCACAGAACAGACTGACCGTTCAATAGGTCCCGAGGTGCGGATATGCGCGATCGTCGAATACTCATTATCGATTACATTCAAACGTATCGAATAAAAATATCGAGTGACGCGAATCGGAAACATACAGGGCGCGACAACAGGCACAATTCGGTATAGGAGCCCACTACCGGCTTCTGACTGCCGCGACGTATTATTGCTATCGTCTACCTAGCTCTAGAGTTCTCAACACTTAACGCAAAAAAAAAATCTTAACGCACTAACGTATACGACGCGATCGCGCGCGCGGGTCGGCGGTTAAGTACTTCGGGGAACTAAAGAAGAACATAAAACAGTGTCCGGGTGCGTCTCTCGGGTCGGGCGTGTGCGTGCTCAGAATATGGTGGTCTCGGTGCGGGGCGCGTCGTCGTCGATGTACGCCATGTCCGGGGGCGGAGCCCGCAGCCGCGAGCGCAGCCCGGCCGCCGAGTGCGCCGACAGCCGCTCCTCGAGGTCCTCCAGCGTCGACTTGAACGCTCGCACCACTCGCAGCTGCAACCAACACAACCGTCGCCCGACCGTGTCTACACCCTCGCGCCGCCCCGACCCACCCTCGCCCGAGCCACCGATAGCGTTACGGAGTGTGGTGTGGATGTTCTCTGTACGGTCCCCGTCTGTATTCGGAGTCGCGGAGGTGTCGTGTGCGGACGGCCTACGCATGCAGCCGGTGGCCGCCCGGCGCCTGCCGGAGCCGAACGGCGCTCGCTAGGGAGACGGCGTGCGAGCGGAAACTGCTAAGGGACGAACGCTCGGGTGGCCTCGATGAAGAAACGCTAGATGAGACATCACAAAGCGGGACGATGGGGGGAGGAGGTGTCGTGTCAGAACATCGATGTCGAGGGGTCGGAGCTCCGGTCGGTGCGGGGGCGGGCGCCGGTGCCTGATGTGGGAGACGTGGGGAGATGCATTACAGACGAGAAAAACAGAACTATTTGAAAAGCTCCCGGTAAGTCATCGACCCTGGACCAATCGCAATCGACTGTTACGACACAACGCTGTCAAATCAGTTTCAGTTTTCATTTGCAACGAAAATTCATACGTGCCGACAACGTTTATACGTATTTAACTTTTATACAAGATTTAACGTATTCACGACAACGAGAAGAATAGAAATAAAGAAGTCACTCATATTTCATTCGACCGGAATCGACGAATTAAAGCTTTAGTAAATTCACATCGAAATCGGATATTTACAACTGAAACTGAGTTACGCCATCGTACATAACGATTCAGGTCAAAAATAAAAAAGCGAAGAAAGAAAAAGAGAAGTCTTTCAAAAAACATATACACAACGGATAAAAGCCTAAAGCGTCCACCTTTCGGGGGTTTTAGAACGAAATAATAAAAATCACAACAGCAACATATCAAAAACTGAATACAAACGACCTAATCGAATTCGAAACGCGATAACGTCTATCCGTCCCGGCGCGAGTCGCGATGGCCGACAGCATTGCGAACGGTCGAGTGTCGGCGCCGCTCGGTCGCGTGCGGGGGAGGGGGCTACGCCGCTACGCCGCTACGCTACGGCTACGGCTAGGCTACGGCGCTAGGGCCGCTAGAGTACCGTGAGCGTCCGCCGGCTGCAGCGCGGCGCGCGCCGCCGCCGCCACTACACCTCGGTCTCCAGCACCGGCCGCGGCTGCCAACAACATCTCTCTACGACGCGCGGCTCGCCCCATTCGACACCGTCCTACGTCACCCCGGGCGTTACGACCGCCGCGCGAGGAGAGATATGGGGCCGCGGACATTGCGCGACACTGTCGCGTGTCCATGAAATACGACACGTGACCTTGTTTTTCGATAAGAGATAATGTCGATTGGTATTTTATTTATTGCAACTCCTCAATGTCTCACTTAAGGTTTGTTTATTTGAACTTAACGAGTTCCATACGTCAAAAGAATTTTCATTAAGAAAATCGATTTGGATCGTTTAACCTTCCCATGATTACAAACGTAATTCGACGATTATTTCCCTTTTTGTTCCCATTTTTTTTAACTATATAATAATAGTATTCTAATAAAAATATTTAAATATTATGATCTTAGTACGACAAGAAAAAATAAATAGTCACAAAAATAAATATTGTAATTTTATTACGATTTTTCAGCCCTTCAGTTAATAATTTTATTTCCCTTGTGTACGTATTTTATGGACACTCGTAAACAAATCAACAGCACCCCTAAATCAACTTCGAAAAAAAAATCGATTATCCATGAAACAGAATCGAGGGAATTTATCGCCACCAAAGTCCAAATGAATACATTGACGGAAAAAATAACTAGGATGTATACCTCGGAGATTGGTCGGATTGATTTAGTGTATATCATATTGCCTACGATTCTGAATCACTTCATCGTCATACTATCGATTTATTATCATTACGTCCGGCAATACATCTTTATTCGATTGGCTGACGTCATCTTGTGCGTATTAACTTTCGATTCACTGTACATTGTATCTACGAACATTTTATAGTAACTAATGTATTTTTTAATCTTGCTACATAAAACTGAACTACACAATTTAGCAAATAATATGTAAAACTAAAAGAAAAAACAAAGTTTTAAATTAACAAAACTGTACAAAGGAAAATTAATAATTAATTAACTTATTGGCTTGTAGAAATAGGCACTTCATTTTTATTTGATAGGCATGTTTTATTCATACGACGTATGACTTTAAATTGTGATTATCTGAAGATTCGACAATAAAATCTTTATTTATTTAATAACATTTTATTATTTTAAATATTTACATTTATTATTAAGTTTTTAACACGCGTATTAAGATGACGTCATATTTCTGTATAGCAACAAATGTATTTTATGATATCGAAAAGTACTTCAAATTTCGTCCCCATATCTGTCCTAGCTAGCAGGCCAACGTGAAAAAAAATAGACCCTTTGAAACTTACACAGTAATAAAAAATTGTAAAGAAGTGTTTGTAAATGGCGGGGTCGGGGGTAGTGTATGACCTATTATGGCGAACTAAGTTATAGCGGAATTACTAGTGTCCGTCTGTTAGTAGGGGGTTGATCGGATCTAGTGAATGGATTACAACCGGCTTTTCACAGTTTAAACATCATTGATAACAAATTAGGGAAACATTGTAGTCACACGAGAGATTCGTTACAATTTGGCAAATTTTAGGTCCGTTCGAATTTCGCGGGAGAGACCGCGGGCAAGAACTAGTAAAAAACAAAAAACGGAACAAGTGTCTGGTGTGAGGCATGTATGCGGCCGGCGGGGCCGTGTCGCGTGATAGAAATATGACTCGGAAGTGCCAACCGAACTGAAAGAAACCAAATAAAAAAAACATAATGAGAAAAATAAAGAACAGGGAGTCGAATCGAGGCCTTAGCTACCCTGGAGATCGATGGCTACACTACGCCTACACGACGCTGGGCGATGACAGTACGATGCTGGGGGTACCGGGGTACACTACCGTGTCGTCGGAGCCTAACGATACCGTGGACGTCTTCGATGCAGCTATTTATGATGATATTTATTTATAATTTATTTATTTAATTTTTTTATCGAGTTCAATCCAAATTCCATATGCCTCTATGGTGGTGGCTCGCGTTTTAATCTCGGTTCGTGATTTAGTAAACATGTTACTTAGTGGTCTACCATGCCATGTTAATTTCAGTATTCAATATCTGGATTCGGGAGCCGAGGAGGAACAAATGTTTGCCTACGAGCTCTAGCGCGTTTTCGAGATACAATTGTGAAAACAACATTATAAAAAATACGAAATTTCCTGTTCTATTCATATGTAATTTTATACTGATAATTAATCTAATTCAGCTCATGATATTTGCACAATTGTAGCGTATCACACGATTAGTTAATAAGCTACACAGAATCACTTTTATTTGTTATATTTTTATAAACATTATTGTTCGCTTGTTAATTTCTTTCTACACAATATACTCACCACATATGTCCGCGCCGCGGGCGTTTACCAACTATATACAGATACATAATCATACGGACACTACAACAAGCCTAACATAATACGCAAAATAACACAATGAAGGCAACTTTCCAACGGCAGGCAAGCCATAACTACAGACATGAACACCCTTCGTCGCCCAGTATGACGCTTACCCACCTGACTGACAAACACCCCGACATAGCACGGCTAGGGGACAACATTCACAAACATAAAACAATAAAAGTATAAACAGAAAAACAAAACGGAAAAACAAACAAATAACATAGACATTACAACGGCAAGGGAGAGACGGGTTCGACCGAGAACGGTTAACTGTTAGTACGGCGAGCACTCACGGCATGCTCTCTACAAGTGTATAGATTTTATATTTTTGTTGCATTTTATTTTGCTGTTCGTTCAAAAAAAATCCACTCCACACTCAAATAAATCAACGTTCCATCCAACGGCAGTAACTGAACACAATTCGGATACAAAAAAATTAACATACTCGAAAAATAATTACATAAAACATTAGGGTAACATACGAAATCAACATGTGTTACTGCCGGCATCGATGTCGGTAACGCGTGTTAGTCGTACGCCGTGCGGCTCAGTGCCTCAGGTACGTGTGACGGCCTTTGCCATTCAACAAGAGCTTGGGTTGCTTTGGATCAGTAGCGAGGATGTAACGGGTTGGCGTTTC
>DWNM01000292.1:0-11921 GCA_018250375.1 Narcosius parisi helen
AACGTACATATGTCATAAATACATGAACTTAACGGAATCCCATTATCTCATCGTAAGGACATACCTTTCATTCATTTGTAACATGCAATTATAAGGGATGTTTCATAACAAAATTTTAACCTAGCAATGTATTTCACAATGTTTGGCAACTCGTACCCGTACGTGGTACAATACGCATATAAAGCGATAATAAGTACACGTAAAAATTACCATTAGAATTAAATGCGTGTAATATTCATAGCGGCGTAAAGTGTGTCGGAGGGCAGGGGGCGCGCACGCGACGCACTGCACCTAATTGAACTCGCCACAATAAATAACTTCACCGTACGACGTGAAGTCTTCAATTATGCAATAAATCAAACAGTCCTATTGCTTATTTACAAATTATATTCGTGTCGATTACAACCTCCACGGTTTGCAGTTAATTTCTTTGGACATGTCAAGTAGTCGGACCAGTAGTTTCACGAAATTCATTGAGTCTCACGAGTAAATGTGTTCCAATGAGGAATATTATTCGCGATGTCGTATTCCACGCTCATTACGACACGGAACTCCGAGTTGCAATATTTAAATACGAAGGTAAAAGAAATTACGGGCTGCGTGAGCAGTAATGGAGGTCGCGAGGCCCATAATGCCCGTCGTTAGCCGAAATTGATGTATTTGCTGCAATTATTCTACAAATATTTACTGAGAGAATTGACATAATGTTACTTCTCTATATTCTGTGAAGACAAGCGGAAGCTGAACGTTTAAAATTTTGTTTATAAAAGGACGGACGTCGTTTCTTTTCGCTGCGCCTGTTGATACAGAAGGATGTCGTTGTATTACTTTTTTTTATTTACTATTATTTCACCTACTTCTGTCTAATAACAGCAGTATTGAGCACTTATGTATTCCCATATAAAGGTTGTGGTAACAGACACATACTTATCGGATGCGTTCCAACTTGTTCGTCAAGGGTAGCAACGCATTTGTGACCGACCTAAGGTAGGACTCTAGTCTTATCCGATGATGATCATAGATGTCCATGGACGACAGTGACCACTTACCATCAGGAGTGCTGCGTGCTCGTTATAGTAGAGGCAATTAAAATAAACGTGCCTATCGGAAATGAACTACACATTTATTACTTAAAATTTATTTATTTAAAATAGGCCCTTTTAAAAACTATCACATCAAAGAAGAAGACACTGACAACGAAAGTTAAAGTGAGGGGTACAGTCGCTCGTGTGTTACGTCCTTAAGGGTCAAAAATTAATAAAATTGTGTAACGTAATTAACGTAATTATGGTCGTGACGTAATTAACGTAACATAAATGTATTACGTTCCGATGAACAAAATATACTTAGTTTACGATATTTTCGGTTTAAAGCTTATGTATTTCAATATCGCAGACGAGCTAACTTGAGCACTAAATGTCTTTCCTGTAGGATGTTTGGAACGAGACGAGAGCTCCCCCGGAGCGTGCCTGAAGAGTGCACAGGGTGCTGACTGCTGATGTCGGTGCTCGTGCGCGCAGGCGCGTTGTGTCACGAGTCACGAGTCTCCTTAACATAATGTCTTATGACGGTATTTCACTGTTATCATTAGACGACGCACGATAATATATAATTAACGGATATTAAATACTAATTGGCACATTTTTTAAATATGATTTAGAACAATTTCTATAGGGATTACAAAACCTAATCTTCATTCATTCCAATAGCAGAAAGAAGTGCTCGTAAAGTGATTGCATTTCAATGTTAAGGTTATAAAATATTCTTTGTACATGCATAACATACCGTTCTTTGATGACACTGGCAATATCTTCTTCAGATCGCATTTGTGGACGTTTACGGCCTTGTCAGCGATTAATTAAAAATTCTGCATTTTTGGGCCTTTGCGTCTATCAATACCACAAAATACTCATTCGTTTCTTTTTAAGTAAAACACGTACATATCTTTTTAATTGCATTAATGATTGTGCGTCACGCGAATGAGTAAATTAAGGTCCTTACGTGTAAGATGGCGGCGATAGCGCGGAGCTCGTTAGGCAGGTAGCCGTAATTGACCGAAATTGAGCTTGTAAATGAGAGATTAGAGCCGCCGCTTTGTGAAAAATAGCCATTAAGCAAATGCAAATCATACGGCGATTGTGTAAGACCGTCGGGCTTTAATTGCACATAACCACACACAATAAATAAAACATACGTCTTAAAATATGTATAATGGTGTTTAGTTAATAAAGTACTTTTCGAAGAAAGGTTTTTATAATTGGGTAATTTCATTAACATCAAGAAGCATCTATTTGCGACATCTTACAAGTGTGTCGTTATTATGACCTGCTTATAAATATACTAATGTAATTAAATGCGTGACCATTTCCATATATATTACAGAAATGCTCATAATATCATCATGAAGACGGGCATGATTACAAACTACGTGTAATTAAACTATTACTCACACTAGACTTACCGCGTACGTTACGCGCGTGTATTACCCCGTATATTGGGCAACGGCGTGGCGCCACGTCACAAGAGTGGCCAGTGCTCGCGGAGGGTCGCGGAGGCAGCGGAAGGAACACGCGCCGACATCGTTGCTAAACCGACGGCCGACGTGATGAAAACTAAAAGCTGTTCAGACGTGACTCTGAAACGCTTTCCGGTCGTCTGTGTACCTTCTCACGTTTCCGTCGCGTCGTTACGACAAATGTACATAGTTTCACAAATTATCGACGATTCACGAAGATGTTCACGGCCACATAAGTTTACCACAAATTTGGTACATGAAGGTCGTGTTCACAGATATTGCAACGCGACTCTATAAAGTTTGCTTACAAATAACTTGCGAAACTTTATAATTTATGAATTTACTTGTAAAAATCGCTGTGTTGTTTGAGAAATGAGAAATGTTTGAGTTGTAATAATTAATAAGGTAGATAAATTGGAGAACATAATTATTTATAATGATCTGTAGTTCTAACTCTATTAGTTTATAGTATATATATAAACCTTATACGTATATACTCACAACGACATCAATCATTTGATGCTATATATTATGTGTTAGAAGGTGGTAGAACCCCTCGTGGTTCGACTCCGGAGGCACCACCGATACACCTTTTTTGCTTAGTAACGGCAGTGTTTAACGCTGCTTCGTTCCGGTTTGAAGGATGTGGTAAGGGAGACATACTTCTCCGAGGCGAACCCGGCTGGTCCTCAGGGGTAGCAAATCATCTGAAGCACAATCACACTCGGAGCTCCACACTAGGATTTGCCATGGACATACACATAGACGAATACACAAACGCCCAGATCCACAATAGACATTTACAATCATCAATTTCTAAAATAAATTTAGGACAACAAAAATATATAATAATATGTAGTTCGTATAAAACTATTAATAAATAATTAGAAATGAAAATGCCTGAGGCAATGTAGTAAATCGAACGTTTATTAAAGTATATGAGTAGGTGGGTATCCGAAAATATTTTTTTACTCAAACTAAACATGCTTTATGTGATGTATTGAGCGGCCGGCCGCCGCCGTGCCGTCGCCGCGCGCGGAACCGCTGCGGCACATTCGTGTCGCGGCGCTCGTATGTAGTAATGTAATGTCTCTCAAACGCTCCGTCACTTATGTAACTTGTTTTGATAATTAAGAACTCGTCTGTACCAAATCATTGTGTCATATTTTAATATTCATGTAGGTGTCTTTGATTAATTCATCTACTACATTTCCGTAATACGTTCACATTCCTCGTGACATTGCGTTTTATTACAGGTACGTGTGAACCTGAACAACATTTAACGATAAAATGACATGATAATGAGGTAAAGGATAAAAAACACAAGCAAATTTATTCGTTTACTTGGATTTCGACTAATTGGTATTACTATATTAATTGAGTATGACTATAAAAAATGGAGATCGCTCCAATTTTTTATAGTCATACTCAATTGACTGAATGATCATGGCTCAATGATGATAAGTGGGTTATCGTTGCTCATCTTCACGGACCGTAGCGCTCGCAATGTGTTTCCACCGGCCTCTGTAGTTGCGGGAACATTGAATAACAGTGTCTCTTGAACCGTAATACAATACTGTAGACATAAACTATGAAATTTCGATACGCATGTACTTCTATAGCCGTTCTGATAACATACACCAAAAAGTTATCGGGTTAATATTGCACGGTGGTCATAGGGAACGCGTCGGTCGAGAACTGTCCGAGTGCAAGTTCGACTCACGCTTGGCTGATGAATATTTATTAAAAATTAAGGTCATATTACTTTAACAAACATTATAGCCCTTTATATTCGTGACGTTTTAGCCCATTTTTATTGTAAACAACATTTTCAACAAAACTGTTCATGACTTAAAGTTCAAGATCAGTCTCATTACGTGTTTATGTGAACTAATTATCATATAGAATTGCTGGTAGTAATTAGCAATCGATTTGTTCGCAATATCATTCGGTTGTCGCTTATTGAAATAAATCTAAAACCTTGTAATATACATTGAATACATTCAATAAGTTGTACAGTACGGAGCGAATCTTCTATATTTTCACCCCACTGCGGAGGGTGACTTTTTTCGAGTATATTTTATATATGTACCTAAGTATGTATGTCTCATTCTTTGCCCTACTGACCAAACGGATTTTCACATATGAGATCGATAGTAGATAGTAGATAGATCGATAGTTCGATTCGTCTAAATTGTAGGAGCAACCATGACTGTATTTTTAAGAATTATTTGTTAT
The DNA here is from genome assembly GCA_018250375.1 of Narcosius parisi helen. Taxonomy (NCBI): domain Eukaryota; kingdom Metazoa; phylum Arthropoda; class Insecta; order Lepidoptera; family Hesperiidae; genus Narcosius; species Narcosius parisi. Next base: position 4,754 of record DWNM01000292.1, read on the forward strand.
TTGGTTATTTGTTTTTGTAAGAATTACTAGTTTGTATAATTTATTTTCTATAGAATTAAAGCAACTATTCATTCTATTCAAGTAATTATTTGAGTATTCTATCACACGATGGTACTGACCTTCTAACTGACCTTTTGGCAACTGTCCTCCGTGGACATTTATAACCACCCCAAGATAAGAATAGATTCCTAATTCTGATTTTCCACAAATACGTTGCTATCCCTGAGAACTAAGATGTAACGGTGATAAGTATGTATGTCTGCCTCATCATACCCTTCTAACCGGAATGTAGCAGCGCTCGACACCGCTGTTCTTAGACAGAAATAGGTGTGGCGGTGGTGCCTCTGGAGTCGTACCAAAATGGGTTTCCCTACCTCCAAAATATCACTTCAGAAATATATAAATAAATAGGTGTTTTATAAGAACTGTAATAATTTAATGATACACACTTTCTTATCGACTCAGACAAAATACACTCATAAATATACAAAGCGGCAGGTGACACGGTAAAGGTAGCTATTAGCTTAATCGGTTCGGAAGTGTCTGTCCTAATACACTCTGTCGCGACGAGCGGCCGCTTCGCCCGCAGCGAGTGATACATTGCACAGTGTGTCCGAAGTGCTGCGTATATTATAATTAAGTGCAGGCTTACATAACGTAACAGGAAGCGACGGTTCCCGCTCGCCGCCACGCGCTCGCCGCTTCTTACTCGGAGGCAAATTCTCACGCTTCTTTTCGTTAATGGATCGCATATAAGGCAAATACTCATTATGAGTTAATTTTGAGAATTAATATTGGGAACACGCATAAACGTTATTTTGCATATAGTATGCATGTATTACACATAATTGTATAATTATACATCTAAACGTTATATAATATAATGTCAATTATACATTCCATTACACCTTGCTTCAAGTCTGCATTATCATATATTTTCCTCAACACACTTAAATACGTCTCTGTCGAGGTGTACCGGCCGATAGAGCTCCGAGTGGCGAGCGGTGCGATTCATCAACAGGTGAGCTAACGTACGGCCGTGTGAGCTGTATCAGATATCTCCAACTGAATTACACGTAACAAAGTGGTCCAACATTAAGCATCCAGCATACGCTTCTGCAATCATTCGCATCACTCTCACACCTCACTCGCTCTCGCCGGTGAATCGTTTCACACAGTTTCTCAATGAGAGCAACGAAATTAATTTACATACATAAATGAAACAATATCCGATACTCTTACGGCAACATAACGTTACATATTTCAGATAATTAACTAAGTATTATGTAGATAAAGATAATGCTTTATATTTTGTATGTACTAGAAGCGTTAAAAAAACATACTCCATTAAAAGCAAATCACATGTAACAATAGACTTCAACGCGCCGCTCCGGCATGTCTGTGAACAATACTATTAGGAACAGTTTTCACCGAATATAAATAGAGAGGGTGTCGCAAGGCTCCTCCGCCGCCCTCGGCCGCGCCCCGCCGGTGGATAATCGAATTAACTGATTGCAATGACAACTGTGCGTTAACTGGCTCCACTACTCTTACAATACCTTTGAATACTATTACGTGTAGTAATATCGTATTATAGATATTTACCGTTGTTTATCTAAAAATGCTAAAATGTAACAAACATATTTTGTTCTCGATTGTACCGTGTTTTTATCTGTGATAATTTGATGTACGACATAATTAAAATTACGTTACTGTGATAAATTAATTAAAAACCATCGTCCCTTATTAAGAATACTGTAAATTTTAAACAAATGGTACATACAACTAATACCGGTGAGGTGGTCTCCCGTTCATTGCTTACAGATGACGCTACAAGTCTGAATCGTTAATCTGAATTGTCTGAAATGTTATTAAATTCTTTTAAATGTCATACATTTGCTGACATTGAAGTAAGGACTATCAAAGCCCACCGCGCCAAACTATCTGTCGTAGTCAATAATTAAAAAATTGGTGCGGTAGAGAAACATTGCTTTTTAAGATTCCGTACCCCAAGATTATAAAACCGCTGTAACAATAAAAATAAATAAAGGGGGTCCAGATGCTACAATTTTTGGACGTTTTTCTAATTAATCTATTGAACCCTTATGGTTCAGTAGATGAGGCAAAGACAATAATTTTTCACAACGCATTGACTTCTGTCGTTACTATGATAATAAATTTATCATAGCAACGACATAATTATAAGGAAATATTGATAATGCAGTGATACGGAACACTGCGTGAGCGATATCGACTCGCAACTTGTGAATTCATAAATGTGAGATGATTAATTAAGAGATTATATGTGATAAATAATTACATACGTTATCGCGATCTTTTTGTCACAAGTTTTTTTACAATTTTTGTAAATTTACCTAGTGAGTGGCGCCGTGAAGGACGGAGACGTGTAATGAAATAGTTTGGTGTCAAAATGTTTAATTAGCGGAGCCTTTCAACTTTACATGGAGTTATTGTCGCTTGCACATTATTATGTTACAGACGTGAGGCGCTAATATGTAGTATTTTCTTGGACAAAGTGTTTTTCAATGTTTTGTCAAAATGATAATCATTTTGACAATTTAATAACTATTACAAACATTTTTCATATCGCTAGGCTAACGCGGAGTCTTTTCAGATAACTTTTTACATAGACAAATCAGACCATAATATTATTAAGCGATTAAAATCTTCGTAATATAATTATGTACTTTTCAAATTTATCGGTAGAACTTTACAATAATAGCAAGTAATGTAGTAACATCAATAACGATTACTGTCCCACTGCTGGGCATAGGTCTTCTATCTATAAGCCTTATATGAAACTGAATCATTATCCTTCATGTCCGCCCATAAAATGATCATTTCGACATTTACATTTTTAAAAATGAAACTTAATAAGCATTTGTTTTTATTATATTCGTTGGTTCGAATCAATTTTCAATTAAATTTATGATGTTATATGTAATAAAAATAATAAACAGAATACTTATTTAGAACGAGTTGACAGAGAGATGAGTTTGTTTATGTACACTATGTTTCTGATTTATCTGCAAAGTTAGTATTCTTCTCTAACTCGGGATAATAACAGCATCCCACGACCGTGTTTTGATACGGTACTAGGACTCAAACCATCCCAATAAGTGTCAATAAAATCCTTCCTCTATGTGTAGGGTCATCCTACATGAAAGGAATAATTGTGACATTCCAATTCACTCAATGTGCTCGTGAGCGATGATGAGAAGTAGCGTGTGTAACGTCTCACGGAGGGAAGTCTCTTTACTGGCAGATTACTTTCCAATTTAGATTCAGTATTAGTCTTTCATTATTCTTAACATAACATCACCGATTATAATTTAGCAGATTTAATAGATAAAATAAGCAATGTTACATCACAAGGAAAGATTACATGCCGCCTCGGTCCGGAGTGTGTCGTAATATGTCAGTCGCGTACATATTGCACCACAATAATTCGCAAAAAATATAATATTAATAATATTACACACATGATTTATACTATTTTTGATTCAAATTTGTAGCGCACCGATTATAATGAAGTTAGAAACGTATTAACATATCGAGCCACGTTTTGAAGTGCAACATACATACGTGCGTTTCAGATCGTTTTTAAATTTTATTTTCATGTGATGTGTTGCGACGCTCGATCCAATATAAGGCGGCTGAAAATACCTCGGCGTCCTAATATAACACAGACACACTTCTACGAGGCGTTAAGTCCTCAGGGGTAGCAACGCACCTGTCGCCGACCTTAGGCAGGACCCTAATACTATCTGGCGATGGTACCACTTGGCCATCAAGTGCGCTGTAAGCTCGTTTGCTATCTCTATATTATAAAAAAGAATCAAAAATAATAGTTCGATAAAGTACGGTAGGTGTGGACGTGGTGCGGAGAGGATGGCTTCACTTTGTTAGTCCATCGTCCATGGTCGTAAGTTATCCATATTTGGAGTCCAGTTTATAATATTTCTAGGTGTGTGAAATTGCTAAAATGGCAGGGTTATGCATGCTCGGACGCAACAATGTTGTCCGAGTATGGGAATGCCTATCTGGTCTCGGCTCGGGTTTCCCCGACGTTGCGCCAGAGCAAGGGTTCCGCGATTGCGAGCAAATCCGCGTGTTAACACCCAACTAGGCCGACTCGGGTCAGTGATATTATGATTCATAGAGATCTTACGAAAGATATAACACCGAGTATACCAGTTTTAAGAAAATAAGGATCATAAAAACATGTTGAAATGGATTTTTGAAACTTTTGTAGAGCTTTAAGTTTAGTATTATGCGGATGACCGACCTAATTTCCAACTTACTAACCATCTGCTCTACAATATTTCAGTTGATGCATTGTTTATTATTTATATATTGAGTAGAAAATTCGTTACACACTTTACAAACTACGTTACCATTTATTTATAAGAAAATAATATAAGATTAACTGAATAAAAATATCTTACTCAAATATACGCGAACCAACCTGGTGTAAATTTAGAAAATTTTGACGGAAGTGGCCTTAAAATCTAACATGGAGTTCGTAATCGATTGTTAGCACAAGTTATTTTTAATTATTTGCGATACATTCTTGAATTGAACTGAAGAGCCAATGAAAATGCTACGTGAAGTGCAGCAGCCGGTATTCACACGCTCATCTTAACAAGAGCACTCCCACAGTTTAGATGCATCCAATGACACCTCAAATTTGTTAAGCCGCTCGGGCCGTAGAACGTGCCGAAGAATGAGATATACATACATACGCACATACACACATATGCTCGAAAAAAATCACCCTCCACAGTTGGGTAAAAAATTAAGTTCATCTTAAAGTTTGCCGCCTGTTTACGATCTGTATTTCGCATCAATTAATGGCGCTCGGTGTTATAGGTTGTGAGTAGTGAGTTAGGCAAGGGTTGTGCAAGCCAGAGAGCGGTCGATATGCGATCGTTGTGACAAATAGCTCATTGTGCATCGACATCTCCGCAACTTGAGAGTTGCAACAATCTGAGCGGGTTAACGAGGACGCAGATAACTAATGCATACTCGTATAAATTGATTACCTTAACGGCTCGTAACAAATTGTATGTGTTCAAATACGTATACATTTAAGTAGCTAGAAATATTTATTTGACGTGCAGTATATATTGAAAGTAACGATAGGTAACAAACACGAGTAATAATATGAAAAATTGTTTCGAGATACTTTTGTGTGATACAATTTCTTGCCTGGAGTTTGTTCAGCTCAACGACATTTTATTACATTATATTATTCAGTTGTATAATATATTCCTAACACTTATTGCTGACCAAACTATATTCTGACTGTAAACATAATTTAATATACATACAAAGTTAAATGATACAATAATAGAGGTACAATTTGACAGCAATTAGGTATTGCCGAAGCAAAAAGAAATTTAACGTACAATTAGTGACACTGTGTGGCATTATAATTAGTGTTTTAATTATTTTGTATAAGCATGCTAAACGCGTATACTAAATGAGCAGAACAAAGACCTCGAGAAGATTATATAGCGCTGTTGTCGCTGTGGTTTTTGAAGAGTTTTTGTGTGAATACCTACTTGTCAAAGTGTTTTTTGCGGCGACCCGGTCAGCGGCTGCATTAGGGGCGAGGTTCCCGCGGCGGGCGGGGGCGGGGGAGGTTTGTGCGACCGATTCGCCGATTTACACGCTCATTATGTTACTTGATTGATCGATACCGATAACGAGGGTGAAGGTTTGACTACTTCATACCTTAATAGGTATGAAGTAGTCAAACCTTCACCCTCGTAACGGTAATCCGTTTAAAGACTATTTCGAATAGGTATTGTAAGTTGTGTAGGTCTGTAATTGGTTGTCATTTGTATTGATAAGATTTATTATACGACTCCACAGCATAAGTGAAAGTATGAATTTTGAGTACTAGAAAACAGAAAATATATATTTTTGGAACTGCATTAAACAAGTCAGTCATAGAAGCCTAATTCGTACATACCTTTTAATTTTTTTGTGTCTTCCAAGGAAAAATATGATAATGAGATGATTGTGCAAATTATCATATTGTGTACTAAACCTCGTAATTCCATTGTTACGCGAGATGTGCGGAAGCGCTTCCTCCGCTCTCGGCCGCGATTGTATTAGACTTATTAGTGTTGGTTACGCTGCGTGAACTTTATGCTCGCGTGTACATAGTAAATTTGGCTAATACGACCGTTTCACAGCGACATACCTATTTCATTCATCCATTGAAAAGCCTAGTGACTGAAACTCGACTCTTCAATCGGGGGAGTCAGAAATCGGAATCCCATGCACGCACCTCTAATATTTTGGGCTGAAGTAATGTGTGTATTAGATATTAATTATCACTCGTATAAAGGTGAAAGTAAATATCGCGAGGAAACCTACACGCCCGAGAGTCCTTTAAAATAAAGGTTTCAAAGGTGTGTTAAGTCTACCAATTCGCACTCGATCAGCGCGGTGGACTACGGCCTACACTCCTTACACTGAGTGCGTGTCGAGCCGAGCAGTGGAACGGTGATGGGTCGATGACGATACCTACATATTTTCAGTGTAAAGCAGTTCTTGGGTTTCGATTCCAAAAACAAATCACATGTTTTCAAAAACGTGAGACTCGATGGCGTGGATAATAATTACCATATGCCACTCCAAGAATGCAAACTAAAAACGCCATTTTGATTTTACTTACATAGTATTATGTTAACATACGTCATTTAGACCCTAGCCTGTTTCAGAAATATAGACATATTTGCATACGTATGTACGTGAATACATAATACAATACGGTATCATCTGTCCCTTAAAAAAACAGAACAGCTGTAATTTTGAAGGGAAAACTATAATAATAATATTAGTAGGTATATATAGCTACTGACACTCTGCTGTCTAAAGACTAACCATTCTGCTACCGCAGTCGGGTAATGGGGCAACCCGCCCTTATTGCGCCCCCTTGATATAAACACAGAAAATAAAAGAAAAAACATTCCGCATTCACCAGTTACCATTACTATTAGTATTTAACAGTTTTAGTAGCTCTTTTTATTTTAACATTTACATGTCTAATACCGTTAAGCGAGAAATTCTTGTATATATATATATGTATATCAATGATCTCGGAAACGGCACGAACGATTTTCTTGAAATT
>DWNM01000293.1:0-11910 GCA_018250375.1 Narcosius parisi helen
CTATAGCCGCGTGTCCACCGCACGTCCGTCACCTCATATTAAATTTGTCCCGAAATAGTCTCGTTCTCGGTGACGGCCCGGTGACGGCGGCGGTGGACAAACGGCCATAAACTAATTTAAAATTATAGTGTAGATGAATATCTATAGATTAACTATTCCAAACAACAGACGTATTATTACGCCTGATTAATTACAAAATTAGTTTTCACATCACGTAAACGCACCTAATTAGAAGATAATATTTTTGGATTAAATTAAAATAAAATGCTACATTTGGGATACCAATCAGTACTATGTTTAAGTCAAATTAGCAGTCGATTTCATATCAATTAACTACGGTTACAAAATAAAAAGGGAGCTCGTTCACACAAAATAAAAATATCACGCGTCACATATGAGTTGCGACAAAAAAAATATAGGGCATGCACTCAATCACGAATAAATTCACCGAAATTTAGGATACAACACCTATGTTTTGGTAGTCAAAATTGCATTAAATTATACGCGTAAGTTGTAACGCCCGCCCGCCCTCGCGCCCGCCCGCGACGCCCACTTCTTTAAGACAGTCTTCTAAAGTCAGTCTTAAAGGTTTATTGCATTAATTTCATATCTCATGCCTCATCCCTTCCCTCGCTTCGAGTCGCAAACAAAAGAGAAAGTCTAGAAATCGAGCAATCCATAAAGCTAAGAACTAATCGTATAAACGAGGAGCAGTATATAAATATACCGAAATCATTATGTAAAATAACTTATAAAGAATATTCATTAACGTCTGCGATAATCAAATAATTAACCAAGTTAAAGAACGCAAAAGTAAGTAACATTTTGGAAAAATACTTTTCAAGTTAAATTTAAATTATCTCACATAAAAAACATCTTTTAAATCACAATGTGATCCTCTATCATATAATAATCTGCGAGATTTATATTTATTTATCTTTATGCAGTGCGCAAGTCGCAAGATTCGACGTAACAGATAGATTCAACATATCGTACGCAATCTCTTAACTAGCACTATGAACTTGAGTTTATAGTTAGTGTTAAATCTATATAGATCGATGAATATACATATGTTACAGAACTGGCGTCGTGAATTACTGTGTTGACGGACTGCAAACAATGTTTGGTCCTTAAAGACTAGTCTCATACAGAAATGGATTCAAAACATATTGGTAACGAGAGAGTCATAAAAAGAATTTAAAGAGAACACCATTCACTCATGATGCTTCAACCACGAGCAAATTGCAATTCTCTGCACAAGCTATGCTCGATTCGAATTGAATTTTTCCAAACATTAATAATAAAATTGGCACATTAAAAAAATAATCACAACTTAAACAAAACAAAAATAAAATAAAACGGACCTTAGGTCCGCGTCATTGCCGTACTGTTTTTAGTACACTTTAATGTACTGTTTGCCGTGGGAAGAGATGTCGCGGGCGGTGTCGGGTAGCGTCTCGAACAGTACAACTAAGTATCCTTCGGGAGTGAGCGCCACGTCGCTGGGCCGGTCTTTGTCGTCGAGTCCGGGGCTCTTGAGGTCTACGGCCCATAATATGCGAAGCTCGGAAGTAAATACGAGTACACGATGATTTTTCGAGTCGGCCACAATGATTCTTCCATCGTCATCGGTCACAATTCCGGACGGGCGGTTCAGCTCGCCGATGCCGGATCCCTCGCGGCCGACGCAGTGCAGAACTTTTGTAAGAGTAGGGTCCACCATCAACAGTCGATGATTTTCGAAGTCTGACACGATGATGTTGCCAGAAATCGTAAAGCACACGCCTCTTGGTGTCGTGGGGCCCTTTAGCATCTTGGCTGGATTAGCTCCCTCAAAAACGAACTTAGTCACAAACGATCCATCGCTACTGAACAACTGAATGCGATGATTGCGCGTGTCCGTCACGACTATATTTCCCAGGGTGTTCACAGCCACATCCCACGGATATTGAAACTGACCGCACTCCTTGCCGAAAGATCCGAACTTAAGTATGAAGTTCCCGGATGACGTAAATATCTGAACTCTATGATTATCTTTGTCGATAACTATAATACGTCCATACGTATCTGTCGTAATACCTGCTGGTAAGTCAAATTCACCGGGCCCAGTGCCTTTAGAACCGAACATGGTTCTAAACTCGCCACGGTTGTTAAATAATTGTATGCGGTTGTTTCTTCTGTCCGCAACGATGATATTACCTTCTCTGTCCACACACAAGCCCCAGGGTCTCGATACTTGTCCCTCGTCCTGGCCTTCTCTGCCGAATGAAAACATGGGAACTCCAGGAACTGGACTCCTAGTTGGTCTCACCGTTACTGCCATCCAGTATCCAGGTATAGCTTGTCCGACACCACGAGTGTTATTAGGATCCAAAGTGATGCTTGAAATGCTCGATGTAATACTATGATCGTAGTAGTTTGTGGACCTTGAATGGCTGGTATTGTAATCCGGTAAAGATCTAAGACTGCTGGTCAATGACAACGGATAATTTAAAGGTTGGTAATTCTGGGCTGTTTGTAGAGACTGCAGTAACGATTGGCGTGACGGTAGAGACACGGGCGAAGAACTCATAGTATGCATAGCGCTTACTGGAGCAGACTGTACATCGCACTGTCTTTTGATCTGATCAACTAGATCGTAATTTGGAGGTATAAACAGAATCCTGTCCTCAGAAATGTGCATGTTTTTAAACATGTTCGAGAAATAATCAACTTGAGCCCTTCCTTTTTGTTTTACAACGAACAAGTCAAGACCTTCGGAGTCCATGCTCCTTACCAAAGTTTCGTTGGTATGTGCCAATCCGGCTAAGATTCCACGTAGTGTATTCATATGATCAGTCAATTGACTCATTTTAGCTTGACGCATCTTCTCCACTTTGTCTAAAAGGTACTTTTCGCGGTCTTCAATGGCTTGAGCGTAACAGCGCATAGCCTTTCTAATTTTTAAACTAGCTTCAGCTGTTTCTTTTTCATAAGCTTTGGTCATTGCGACAGCGCGATCAATAGCGGTTTTGATTGCTTTCGTTCCGGTTTTAGTGTCTTCAATCGCTCTGAATACATTAACGCGACAGACATCGAGCGCACCTTTTATTGGTGCATAGCAGTGATCCTTATGAGCCCACAACGTACATTCGACGCAAATGACAGCGACGCACTGTTCGCAGTAAAATCTTACTGGATCGCCGTGAAGTTCACAGTACATGTTTACTTCTTTCTCGTTGTTGACAGAGTTGGGCCTTACGCCTATCGGCGAGATCTGATGTATCGGCAATAACGTATGCTCCCGTAATTGGCAATCGGAAGTAACTTTGTGGCAACACTCATGGCAAAATAAATCGTTGCATTCGAGGCAACGTGTCGTAGGCGTACGCTCCTCGCACCGGAAGCAGGTGATAGAAACCGAGGAGGATGTGCCAGGTGACCCACTCGAGTTTTCCTCCTTGCCGTGACTTGGATGATTGTTATTAGTTAGAGCGTTGTACTCACGACCGACGGGCCCGATGGGATTCTGGATTGAGCTGCACGACGGGAGAGCCCAGATGTCGTAAGGAGACGACACTGTGGACGACGAGGTCGTCGTAGCCGACTGCATCCCTGACGGCTTATTCATGCTCTCGAGGAGATTGCAGATGATATGAGACATTCCGAGCGGGTCCTCTTGCTCGCTAGTGACATGGTTGGACGTCGTGCTCGACGACGACGTGGCCGGCAGGCTCGCAGCTAACGACTGCGTCATGTTAGCGAAAGACGTCATTATGACGCACAGTTCAAGTCATTAGATCTGTAACAAGCGATATTTTGTATTAGTTATTAACTTATTACTAAAAGTTTACACGTTAAAGGTAATCTCACAAAATTAGCACGTAGTACACTAATTACAAGTAAACAAACTTTTGGTGAAACATTTGTTATAAATATTTTATCAATAACAAATGAACCTTGAACATAGCTGACGATATAACTTAATTTAACTAAAGCCTATGAAACAACTCGTTCGCATTGTTTGCAAAATAATAAATAAATGATTTATTAGCAAAGTATTGTCATTTTCAGACAACACAGCAGTTTTATTTACCGAGACAGAGATCTTTGTAGTATGCTAATGTATTGTTCTTCATATATATTTTTGCAATTGGGTTTAATTTACTCATTTATATTTCACAGTAAACAGTAACAAAAATAAATGTAAAAATCTACTCTTCTATGTAATTTAACAATAATTACTATAAAGTATCCGAAAATATAATGTTACTCACATTAAAACACAAACAATCAATTAAAACTAAACATTTTGTTATCCGCCTAAACGATTTTATCACAGGCCGGCTCCGGGTGGCAACACTCACTTAACAAAATTAACAACAAAATATAAACAAACGAGTGGAACAAGTCGGGTGCCCCTGCCTCGCTCGCGGTTGCACTGGCCCATTGGGCCGTTTTCATGTGGTGCAGTTTGCGAAAAAAATCTATCCCAAAAACTTTTGTGCGCTCCCTACCACTACCCCTTGTGATTGTAGGTAGTGATCGTAGAGCGAGACGGAGCTATCCAAACGAAAGTGAGCGGGAGAAAGAAGCCCCTGCGTCGCATTCCAAAATTTTCCATAATTTAGATAAAGGAGGTTCGCTATGATTAGGGTTGGCGGTGACGATCTATTTCGTGACGAGTAAATTTTAAGCACATAATATAATTCGTTTCATACTTTTCCAATTTTTAATATAAAATGCAAATTAGCATTTAATGTATGGGTGCTTTAGTACAAAAGTCGTTCGAAGGGTATAAATGGGTAAAATTATACATTATGCATGTGACATTGGTTGACATTTCTAAGCCTCCTTCGAAAATACCACGTTGACTTTTTTGACCAACATTTACATAAATTACGACGCAAGTATAGGCGTGAGACATGACCGGGGCGCAGTGCATTGTCATTGAAAAGAATAACTGCAGTTTATCGATGTCAACTCGTAAATATGAGACAACCCTAGCCGGGATGTTAGAATCAGTATTGAGTGGTATAATTCCGTAGTGTACGAGCGTTTGGGGGAGAGGGACGGATGATGGGGTTGGCAACGGGTGTGACGGAGAGACGTGACGTTTCTAGTTATCGAGATTCTGTATTTCGGGCTGCGTGGCGCGTTGGTAGCACATGTCGTTCGTGACCTTGCGCGGTGAGTGCGCGTGAGGCAGGTCCGGGACCCGGGCGGCCATCTTGCCGCGCCCCCGCCGGTCGTACCCAGCGTTCAGTTCAGGAGGGTGCCAAAAATCGATGCTTCCCTAGCTGCCCTTAGCTACATCCCAGAGGGCGATGCCACGGATACAACCACCGCTAAGAGTTATTCATATATAAATAGATAGTCGCGTGCCAAGCTCCTTGGTAAAATTGACGATGTCTATGTGAATATTAAAAAAATTTCAAATTGTAAATCTAAGCACAAATTACTGCTAGATCGGATTACTAGATCACCACAAAAAGATACTATAATTTTGAAAAAGCATACAAAGAAAAATCCAATGTATAAAACAAAACATTGACACAATTTTATTTAAATCTTTTCGATGCAATTAGTTGGAATTATGAAAACTTCGAACAAGACAAAGAAGCAGGATGCCAAAAATATTCATTCAAAACTTGGACATCTGCCAGGAACGGGGCTAGTGAAATTTAGAAAGTTCCCAAAATAAGTCACATTGTTCATTGACTATGAAATATTACCTGTACCTTCACAAAGAACAAGGTACGTTGCATCGGGCGTCGAGCAGGTAGTAACTGCATTGTACATTATCGGCAAATAATCCACAGATCCATTTTTTCCGCGCCACCATGAAACAAAGGATTCGTCGACCCGATTCGATTCGCACCCTGCAACTCTAAAGGTAAGAGTAAAGATGCCACAAGGCGGAAGACAGTGCTTACTGTGAAATTTGTTCCGATCATTACAGTTCGAAGTTTGAATGACCATAGTGTCACTATTGGAATCTTTTTGACGACCATATGTAATGAACCAAAAGCTATAGGATCTGTGATATACAGACAGATCCAGGAACATTGAGAAAACACAAATTAAGCTGAATTTAAACCACAATGACGTATGACGTAAAGCCCAATGAGCACAAACGAAATTGAAAAAATCTTGATCAAAACAACATAAATTGCTATTTTCATTTATCATCCATGGAACTGCTCATGTTGTTAACCTTCCCGTCCGTGTGCTATGGACTTTATCGGTTATCGGGCCATAAATATTAAAAACAAACGGAATCTTTACGTAAACAATGATATTCAAGATTATGAGGATACTGGAATACAATAAATAAATTCTTGAAAATCACGTTGTATGTGTATAACCATTGAATTGAAAAACATCTGCTCGGTCGATATTTGAACAAATATGCGAAATTATTACCAAAACATACTTCGTGAAGTGTTCGTATGTCTGCATTAATGGCTTCCGGCAGACATATAATTATTATTTTCATAATTCCTTAAAATGTTAAGGGTCCAACGTAAGGACCAATTCAAAGTTCAATTTCTACATAATCACAAATCATTAATTAAAAATTTGCAAAGAGTACTCGTCCCTCTCGACCAATTAAACCTATATATAAACTCTGTATCTAAGATTATATTTAGTTATGAAAAATATAAATGTAGTTATGAAAAATATATAAATCCATATCATTAAAATTGTTTGTTTTCTAGAGTGAAGTTTCTAGATTCACGTTTCCCCAGACACAAGTCAGGTGGCCAAAAGTCGTTCCTTGAGATACGCCTGTCACGTTTGACTGAAACCTTATATTTACTAAGTCAATGAAACTTTTACACAATAATAAATAAATTTTTGCTATTGTCCCCGAAATTCGGTTTTCAAAAACTTTGCAATGAACACAGAAACTTTTCACAATGGATAAAAAAGAAAGCGAAGCAAAAATACGATGGATAACCTTTTGGAAATAAATACGTACATTTTTGAATAAAGCATAGTTAGCAGGTAAAAAAGCGAAGGCCAACAGTAAATCCTTCAAATATCAATATCTTAAAAAGGGAATATACACTACGACAATTTAATTGTGTGATGCTATGTAGATTACGATACCATATTGACCATTTAGTTGAAAAATGAAAAGTTACTATATTAGTAAACTCACCCTAAATCCTATTCTACATCACAGCTTATCGTATTCCCTCTGCACATTTTCAAAAGTTTCCACTGTGGACATGAGAAGAATACTACAATTCTCATGAATTTCTGTTGTTTTCCACTGAATAAATTTTGTTGAAATTACAAAAACGAGAGCAATGGTTGTAAGTTCCGATTACTCGTATTGGTATTTATGTGAAAATAATTACGGCGGTATTTTGAGGGGACCGAGCGAGGATCACTGCGCATGCGGAGTGAGAGCTAGGGCAAGACCCCTTGCTTTACTCGCTACAGATTACAATAACGGAGAGAGGAATTGAACAACGAAATGGACAGATATACATAGATAGATAGATGTACACAGAGAGCAAAGTGATAACAGTTTGGAAGATTCCTCTATTTCTCTAAAGTACTGCGATGATACAGAGATTCCAATACTTAATGGACAAAAAAATAGGCTAACTAATTAATCGACTGTCGTATTTGTTTGCAAGTAATTACTTTTATATATGTATATATTGTATAATACACAGATAATAGAGAACAATATAGATTAGTTAGCTTTTCAATATTTTTTGTTAATAAATTTAGCGATTCAGAAATATATTTGTAATTCGTGCAAATAACGGTTATTTTTTTTATTTAAACACTTTTAGATGACTTTCTTAAATAATTGGACCTACTTACGCAAAAATAGATCCAACCTACATGCTCGTAGTTTTGAGTAAAACTGAATTTTCGTAGAATCGATAAAGTAAAAGCACGTGACTTTAGTTTGAGTTGAAGTGTATTTTATTGTAGATTGATATTGGTATATCAATGTCTCATGAAAGCAAAATTTTACGAAAATTCAGTTTTACTCAATGCAGCATTCATGTGGGTTGGATCTATTTTGCATAAGTACGTCCAATATTTGAGTTAAAACTCTAATTTAGTGAATCTCCTCACCATTGTTACATAAGCAAATGTTGGTTTTAAATTTAATTATTCCATAATAAACTTACAATTTGACTTGTTAAATCATCAACTTACTATTAATATTAAATAATTGCATAAAAATATGTAGTTACCTACTACATTTATTTATGATTCTAGATAGGGTACCGATATTAACTATACTTATCAATAGATAATAAATTTCTACACGGATACATGTACTTAAAAGAATTTACATATATTTAATAACGATGATTAAAAAAACAGGTATAATTGGAATTGAATTACCGTTTTTAAATCAGTTTACAACTAACTCGTCAGAAACAATACCTAGAAGCATCAATTTTTTGTTAAAATTCAAGGCGATATCAGTTTAGAATGGACGATTTCAATGGCAAGTGGTTGCGTAACCGAGTCAATGTCTGTCGTGTATTTACGATTGCCAACTCGTAGTATTGTAAACGATACGTATGGACGACGGTCACTCCGTTGCCACGCGCTGACGCCGACGTCCCATCATGTGTGATAACGTTCGTCAGTCTTGTTACGACACACTCCCGTCTTCGGAAAGATACGACGCATTGTAGCTTATCATTTTAGTTACAAACACGTGCGCGTGACCTCTTTTAAAATATACTTTTCGCTATACAAATCACTCGCAGTCACGTTGTGTGTATATGTGACCGTATAACAGTATAGCTCCGTAATCAAAATGATATTATGGGGCATTTTACTGTTTGTTGTGTTCGTAGTTCTTGTGGTAAAAGTGTATCAAAAACTCACGTGCGGAATATGTCGGTCGAGTGCTCACATGGTGGGAAAAGTGGTGATCGTCACAGGTGGGAACAGTGGTATTGGATTGGAAACGGCAAAGAATTTAGCGGAGCGTGGCGCCAGAGTAATAATTGCTTGTCGGAGTACTCAACGAGCCGCTGAAGCGACGGCAGAGATAATAAAATTCTCCGGCAACACCGACGTCCACTACCGACATCTGGATCTGTCGTCTCTTCGCTCTGTGCGGGATTTCTGCGAGAAAATACTGAAAACGGAAAAGCGATTGGACGTCCTAATCAACAACGCCGGCACCGGCGGGCTCGGCAACTACAAGTCTGAAGATGGGATGCACATCGGAATGCAAATAAACTATTTCGCTCAATATTTACTTATAAGACTGTTACTGCCCCTATTGAAGTCTTCAGCACCAAGTCGAATTGTTAACGTATCTTCCATGATTCACAAATACGCCGAGATGGACTTTGACAATTTGAACATGGAGAAATATTGGAGCGATTACTTAGTCTACGCTAACAGCAAATTGTATATGAATTTGATGAGTTTAGAACTAAGTCGAAGATTGGAAGGTACGGGCGTGACGTCAAACTCCTTGCATCCAGGAGTAGCTGCCACCAATCTATTTAGGAACATTCAAAACACTATAATTCGTAGTATTGTTGAGAAAGTTATTGCTTTTATGTACCAGTCTCATTGGGAAGCTGCCCAAACTTCTGTATATTTGGCGGTGTCTCCAGAAGTTAAAAAAATAAGTGGGAAGTACTTCAGTGATTGTAGAATAATTAGACCTTCGAAATTGTCTGAAGACCCTGAGTCAGCTGAAAGGCTATGGGATGAATCTGAAAGGCTAGTGAAATCGTACTTGAGTGAAAGCTGACAAGAGACCTCTTCGAGATACGGTAAAATTAAGAGTAGGTACTGGTTTTCTATTACAATTATTTATTTTAGTGCATTGTTAAGAACGGACAGGTATGATTAAATATTTTTCCTAAAGTAAATTTTTGTTTTTGTGACACTTTATTACAAGGCCTAGACGACAGACGAGGAGAAATGGTATGTAGGCGGGGCACCCCGACCGACAGTCTGCGTAACTCCGCATACTTGATGACCTTGATCGTCTGTGACTATGTCAATACAAATTCGATCTTATTACTAATATCATTAAGCATAGAATTAGATGTTATCTAAAATCATGTGATCTAGTGGAGAATGGAGAAATTTTGAAAATTGTTATAATCATGATATAATTGACAAAAGACCAAAGTCGCAAAGAAGACTTAAAAAATAAGAATCGTATTTATGTGTCCCTTAAGGTGCCTTTTCAAATAAATGTTGTTACTTGATAAGCTCTTTTATGACCGACAACGGGCAACCAATAAAAATACAAATTTCTTAGTGGTAAGAATACGATTAGAGATCTGTGTTAATTTATCTAGCGCGATTCCCATACTGATCAACGCTTATACCGTTTCCAATGTCTCTGGTTTCTATGCCACATACATGGACTGCATGTTCGTTAGATTATATTTCATAAAAATCAATTGTGTTACATTGAATTACTAAATCAGGCTGTTATTTATCAACAAGAAAATTGCTATTGAGTCCTCGTTTATTCAACATTTATTCAAATTAATGAGCAATGAAACGGAAGTTAAATCGTGGGAATGTTCAGTGAATGAGTCACTCTCCTACTGTAAAGGCTAAGAATTTCTTCGTCGTAAGGCGGACCTGACGAAAATTAGACTAGTAATTATATGAACGCAAGTTTTACCCATAATAACTACACATGAAAAAAACAACAGGCCATATTTAGAGAACTTAACGGTGTATCTCGGAGGCTGAACGCTTAAAGCCCGAGGCCAAGAAAAATAAAATAAAAAGGTAAATTATTGGCAACCCGACCGCTTTGCCGCCGACAGCTGCGAATTGGCGCGAAACAGGTTTTCGCGGGAACAGTGACGTCACCTGACATGTGCCTCCTCCGATTTCGGGCGTTCTCGAAGCAAAAAATGAACCTCTTTCATTTCGGCGATCCATTCGATTTTACGGCTCCTTATTGTGATGTTACAGCTTTGTCTGGCCGTATTTTTATTGCCCTGACAGGTGATCTTGGTGCATCTTTTGTAATAGAAATCCACAGAGAATAAATTGGGTAAGTGGGCGCAGTGCCCTTATTTAGCCTTACACACAGATAATACAAGGAATAGTGAAATTCAATTTTGTTTAGATGGGGGTAAATAATTAGCTAAGTGGGTGACCTTATTTAATATTTACACACAGATAATACAACGAATACCGAAATTCAATTTTGTTTAGATCTGCATTGTCTCGATCTTTTGTGCTTAAACAAACTGATAGATAAGTATTATGTTCATTAATTATCTGTGCCATGTTACTGGGCAGTTAAGAATGATAAAAGACATATTTTGACTATACATCATGTCATCAGATTTTGCATATGATCACCGTGATTAAAAGTTCTTTCTTGTAATAAATATTGTTAATTTAGTAATAAATATGTTTGTTTCACTGAGATAAAAGCCACCTTTACCTCAGAAGTGGGAAAATCCTAACAGTTGGAAGACTATCGTGGTAAAATTGGTTTTAATTCTTCTCAGATACTAAGAGGCCTGTGACTAAACAGCAATGATTGGAATAGTAATAGGTTTATAATGATGATTTAATGTTACTTCCGTTGAAAATGGTACATAGTCAGTGAATCTTACTTATTATAAAGTTTTGATTACTTTTTTAATACAGCTCGTGATGCAAATGTTAGTGTACCTATTGTGAATTGTTTTCTTTTAAGAAGGAAGCTTTTTTTTTTTCTTGCGCGTAACTACGACATGCATTTAAGATTTCTCAGATGGAAAAAAATCTATGGGCTAAGCATGAAGGTACTCCAGGTCTTTGTGTGTGTGTGTACGTTTTTTGTGTCTTTGGGACTTGCAAGTAATCCTAGTATGACGCTTTCTACACTCACAGCCCCACACTAGGATTCCCTGTGTCGTGGGTACCATGGACACACACATAGACAAATAC